>JAODXP020005725.1:0-109779 GCA_027497455.2 Sardinella longiceps | reverse complement strand
AAATTCTTATGCTTGAACTCAGATAAAACTGAAGTTATGATGATTGCCTCTAAACAACTAAAGGACACCTCGCTTCACCATCATAGCTCACTTAGCAGTCCTACACTCTCATTTAGCTCACAAGTGAAAAATCTGGGGGTAATTATTGATCAAGACCTCTCCCTGAATAGCCATGTAAAGCACATTTCTAAAGCATCATTTTTTCACCTTAGAAACATTGCTAAGGTTAGGAAGTTCCTGTCCTTTGAGAATGCTGAAAAACTTATGCATGCATTTGTTACCTCCAGACTAGAGTGACCAGACGTCCCCGATTTCCGGGGACAGACCCCGATTTTGATGACCTGTCCCCGCCTGCACCTGTCCCCGAAAATGTCCCCGATTTTGGCCAAGTACGACTCGAGAGGAAAAAAACAGAATAGCCTACAGCCAGTTGCAGCTGAGTTACAGTTTTAATCCATGGCTACAGTAGCCACCTGTCCCATTTTTGACTGGATCTTCACTCTTTTTGGTTGTCTGACCAGGAAAACTTACAATCTCCCCCGACATGCATCAAACTTTTTAATTGACTATTTTCTCCTCGCCAATACATTTTGCGCATTTTACTGCGATTTGCCGATTTAGCAAACGCAACTTAATGCAAGTCAGGCCTTGTATTTCATTTCAGCGCTATCTTTCACTAACAGTTTAGGTGTCAAAGCTATTTTCAGTAAATATGTAGGATCTAATAAGTAGCATCTATCTTCTCTCTCTCCAACGAGAACAGACGAGACACAGGAGAGTAGGCAGTTTTATTTGTCTTTAAAGGGCAACAGCATTAAATAAAAAGCCTATTTGTTACTTTGTTGATATTTTATATCAAAAATTCCTGGACTCCTGTCCATAATGGCATCAGTAGGTAGGCCTAAATTATTGCAATAATCTCTCTTGGGTTATTTCCCAATTTTGGAACAAGCATGTAGATAGGCTATGTGCAGACAGGTGGGTCCCACATTTAAAATGGTAAAAAGGTCTATATCCTACCACTTCCTACAACTCTTGACAGACCCAAGAATTGCTTTAGCATAGCCTATAGAATACACAATGTAATGCATCATCCAGAATGATAACACTTCAGTCTGAAAATTTGTGGGAAAGTTCCTGTATTTTTTCCTGGGGCCTATTAGTGAGTTTAGAATCCATAGTGGAAAACATCCAGATACTGGGAACAGACATAAGTGCCAACACTAATATAGGCCTATATACCCTTCTAAGAGGAGAAAAGAAGGCCTCCCAGGCCATGGATAAACCACAATAATGTCAAATGTGGTGACGCCAAAAAAACTGAGATTTTGATGTTAATTTTTTCGCTGAACGCCAAAATGTCCCCGATTTTCCTCAAAGAAATCTGGTCACCTTACTCCAGACTCGACTACTTCAATGCTCTGTTCTCAGGGTGCAGTAACACCTGCATTAAAAGTCTACAGCTAATCCAAAATGCAGCAGCTAGAACACTCACTAGAACTAAGAAATATGAACATATTTCTCCCATTCTAGCATCTCTACACTGGCTTCCTGTCAAAAGTCGAATTGACTTCAAAATCCTTCTCATGACGTATAAGGCACTTAATGGCTTAGCTCCTGCATATATTACAGATTTACTTGTTCCATTCCATCCAGCAAGACCTCTGAGATCTCAAAATGCTGGCCTCCTTGAAAAAGTGACCATATCTAAAACTACAATTGGAGGAAGAGCTTTTGCCTATCGAGCACCTCTTCTATGAAATTCTATTCCTCCCTACATTCGCGAAGCGGACACTCTCAATACCTTTAAGTCTAGACTTAAAACCTTCCTTTTTGACATTTCCTATAATTAGGCATATCACCACTCCTCTTGGGCTTTCCTGGGAGGGCTACCTCTGCTGTTTTTCCAAGGCGGCCACTGACCACCCCCTTCTGGGTTGGTGAGATGCCATGTACCATACCTTAGTTATGCTGCGATAGCCTAGTGCTGCCACCTTCTGCACACTTGCCATCCTGTACAACCCTCTTTCTCCTCTCTCTCTCCCTCCTCACTCTAGCTAGATTATAGACACATATCATGAAGTGATATCCTCCTAGATTGGCCTTATCCTCTTGTTTGTTTCTGTTTCTTTTTGTTTCTCTGCCTCCTCTGCCCCGACGCACTGGCTGAGTGATGAACCTCCCGTACCTCCCTGCCACCAACCCTACCCCACTACGGATGCTGACCAACCTCCCCGGAGCCACACACCAGGACCATCCTCCCCTTTTCTCTGAGGCCCGTGATGGAACTGGCCTGATGGCCCCCTGATGACCACTACTCAGATGGCGACCAACACCCAATGAACTCCCACTCCAACTACTGACTAATCCCACACTCCAACTACTGACTCCATCCCTTGGCCCTAACTGTCACACAAACTATGTGTATATCATCTCTGACTACATTCAGTACTCATACTGCTTTGTGTTAATTTAATTCAATTAAATTTTATTTGTATAGCGCACAAATACAGTACATTGTCTCACGGCGCTTTACAGGCAGTACGGGAAGCATCCATGAAAATCAGGGGCAAGGAAAAACTCCCTCGCTTTGTAAATAATTTGTTATGTAGGAAGAAACTTTGGGCAGATCCACGCCTCATGGACTCAGCCTACCTGCCTGGGGCTTAATAAAGTATCCGTAAAGTCTGATGCATAGATTGACCATGGTTAACACAAAACATTATGAGTACTGAATGGTCAATCTATGCATCAGACTTTACGGATACTTTATTAGGCCCCAGGCATTCATGTGATACAGCCTATGTAGGCTAGCCTGGGCGAAAGCGACCGTTGACTATGTCATACAGTCTGGCCCAACGCAATTGAAATAGGTTTCCGTTTGGTTATGACGTATTCCCTCCCCTGGCTCTCACGCCTACAACTTTCGCTTTCAGTATTAACAGTATTATCACAAGTTCTGATCTATTTTGACATCGTAGTGGCAATAAATCCTCAAGATCATGGATGCTAATGTCATGTACCAATTTTGTGAATGTAATTCGAAAGTGGGGGGGAGAGAATAACAAACGCGTCCCTATCTTGTAGGACTACAACATTTTAAGACATCGCTCTAAACTGTGTGCTGATTGGCTAAACCGTAGAGTAACCGAGAGAAAGGCGGGAAGGGGGGTTTATTCCAGACTACGTGCGGAAATGTGCACAAAACGAAACGTGCATAAAATGTTTAGCGGAAGTACGTAGGATGGCATCGGCAGGCTATATGTAGGCATATGTTTCACAGATAATTTAACATTGTGCAAGCCTAATTGTTACAGTGTTAGATGACACACTTATTAAGTTTAGATGCCAGGAAGCCAAGGTTTTTGAGTTTTGATCCAACAGAAGTTTTGGAATAAAAGAGTTGGGGTAAAAGTAACCTTTTTTTGTCAGGAATAGTAACCAATAGCTGTGTAATTTTATGTGGCCTTTTATGATGCATAACACATATTGCTGTTTAAAACACAAAATTAAGTTTTATCCAATTATATCTACCTATCCTTCCATCCAAGGTAGTGTACCGGTATAAGTTTTGGGACCGGGAGGGGATAAGGAGGCCCCACGTCCAAAGAAGCCGCTTTAGGGGGGCCCAGCTTGCAAAAGGTTGAGAACCCCTGCTGTAAACTATGTTTATGTTTGCTCTGTCCACCTACATGAACTCAGTAATGTTACCCGCAGGCTGTAAATAAATTAAATCGCAAATATGAATGTAAATTATTACGTTAGCTAGATCGCTAGCGTTAGCTTGTTAACAACTTGAAATTTTAGTAGGCTATTTACTGCCTGGCAGCAAAGTTCATCAGATAGAAATACCCAACAGTATTTAGTTTACAACATTAGGCTTTAAATCATGTTAAACACTTACAGAATATGAGAGATACATGCCAAAAAAACATGAGGACTCCAAAAAGACGGTTTATTGATAAAAGTCATGACATCATTGAAAACCACAGTGGTGCCCTTGTAAAAATAGAACTACGCGCAAACGTCGTAGGTGCTTCTCGTTTGCTCCAGCTGTCTAAAGCTCTGGTTATGGATGGTTACACAAATGTCTGAAGACGGAGTTCTCCGACATCTCCACCTTGCCCGGAGTTCTTGACATTTCTCCGTCTTCACCTTTGGGTAAGTGTAACAGAGAGGTGCAACCGTAGAGATACATGTGCGTCTTTGTGGTTATCAGAGTTTGTGTAAACGGGGTCTATGACTGCACCTTTGTCTTCAGCTGATGTTCTCTTTGGCAACATTTTCTACCAAACTATGTCAGCTACGTTTTGGCCCTATTATTTCACATCTCATCAAGGTTTGGAGATTGGTTGAAACCTATCCTCATATTTCATGTAACTGGCATACATATTCTAGCCTGGGCGAAAGCGACTGTTGACTGTGTCAATATGACGTATTCCCTCTCACGCCTACAACTTTCGCTTTCAGTATTAACAGATCTCTCGCAAGTTCTGATCTATTTTGACATCGTAGTGGCAATAAATCCTCAAGATCATGGATGCTAATGTCATGTACCAATTTTGTGAATGTAATTCGAAAGTGGGGGAGAGAATAACAAACGCGTCCCTATCACTGACCTCAAAAAAGACTACAACATTTTGAGACATCGCTCTAAACTGTGTGCTGATTGGCTAAACCGTAGAGTAACCGACGGAAAGGGGGGTTTATTCCAGACTACGTGCAGAGATAAATGTTTAGCGGAGCTACGTAGGATGGCATCGCCAGGCTATACATATTCACCAATATTTAATAATAAAGAACTTTTGATTGGTGGTAGAGCTATAATGGCTCTACAGTGGGAGAAGAGGGGGATTCATTATCTGAGAGAGTTGGTTTGCTACCTTTCTTCTATGATTTACAAAATACATTCAGCCTATACCGTTCCTCTTTTTTCTTTCACCTTCTACCTTCATTTAAGATCAGCACTTAAAGAGGTGCTCCGGAGTGATTTCAAGCATAGACCTGCCTAACGAGCCTGACAAATGCTCTAGTTAGCGAGTGGAACAAAATAATTTGGAACAGCATAGATGGAACGCGAACGCAGAAGCGAGCAAGCATTTTACACTGAATCAATGGATCCTCATTATTTGAAACCGAAAGTAAGATCTGAGGTGCCGTTGACTCAATATAACGTGTTTCGTGTTCACGTTAGGTCTATGCTGTTCAAAATTCTTTCATTCCATGTGGAATTGCTGTTAGAGGGCTCGTGCAACAAGGCTATGCTTAAACTTACTCCAGAGCTTTCCTTTAAAGCTTATGGGGTTTCCTGGCATGGATCTTTGTCCATCCATCAGATCAGGCATTTATTTTCAGTAGAACCACACATCGAGGGTATGGTGTCTAGGTTTTACCAGTTGATAAATCTAAAGCAAATTCATTTTAATTTTATTCACAGGACCTAACTCGCACCTGTGAAAATGTAGCCTGACACAGCCCGCCCATAATACGAATGTTCATCCGTATTCATGGTCTGGGGTCTCCTGGGGCGGGTTTACATCGGTAGAGAGACAGCCGACCAATAAGTGAAGCTGATTAGACGAGCTGTCCAATCGTTTCAAACCAGAGCTGAATGCCCTCCCCCCACCCTATAATCGCATCAGGTTAAAGAACCTCCAGGCCATGAATACGGATGAACAGCGGTATTATGGGCGGGCTATGTCCCACTAGTGAAAATGCATCATATGAAAAATCCTAATCCCTTATCTGGGATTGCTCTCAGTTTTGGAACAGTATTGCATCCAATCTATCTACCTTGTTTAATGACACCCTACCCCCCCAGCACCTGACGTCCACACGACTCCACAGGCATCGATATGAAGTTTAAATCAGGCCAGCCTGTCATGGACTTGATTTCGACCAAAAAGAGACATGTTTGAGGCCGCCTGACCTGGTTCATACATGGTTGATTATGGTCCATAGAGCACTAGCATAAGGGAAGCCGACATGGTGTGTCAAATGGGTCAGAAAGGTTGCCCACAGATATGTCTTCCTGACATTATGCTGTAAATACAGTTTATGGAAAATGAAGCTTCAGAAAAATTAAGTTTCTGTTTCCACTGCAACGTCAGGCAACGCCACTCCGATTGGCTAAAAGCAGTATGTCATCATAACTCAACAAGTAAAGGCCCCAGTGATTGGCCGGCACCGGTTTGAAATTTTTTTTCTTCAGTTACCTCTGTCTCTTTCCAATGGAATTTCTATATATCGATACAGTCATTGAAACAACCATCTTTTCCCACAAAGTTGAAGGTAAGTTTAAGCGGAATTTGCTATATTTGTATATTTTTATATTTCATATAAAACAATATATTCTAGATTTCTATTCTACAAACTCCACAAAACATACCACTGATCTGCAAAAGATTATCAGATTGTTGCGCACACTGTAATAGGCGGTGGGCCGAGGGTCGATTTCGTGCATTTGAACTTTCCCTGAAAAGCGATTACTCGCGGCTTTCTAGCTAAGTTTGTTGCTTATATTAACGCTAGAAAAAAATTGTTGCCACCTGCACTTCTGTTTTGGGAAGAAGTTAAATCGCTAACCTTATACATATTTTCGTCATGGCAAACGGAGAGGACACCTCTCACCTGGGTCCGATATTCATGACGTTTTGTCTTTCTGAGCCAATCGCGTCCTTAGAATTGCCCCACGTGTGTCGTATCCGCACGAATCAATAATAATAATATTACATTAGTTCGGTTTCTGTGATGGATTGAAGGTTGAAATGATTCGTTTTAGAAAGATCTTTGGGCCCAAATGTGCAATTTTATGGTCAATCTGGGTATTTCTTTGAATATTTCTACATTGAAGATATATCTAGGTATAGGCCTACGTATACGACATGGGTTGCTTAACGAGGTAACATGCGAGAAAAGATCGAGAGGTCTACAAGTCTTCACTCAATCACAGTAAATAAATTAGCCTACACAGAATATGAATGTAATGGTAATGTTACTAGCCTATGATGGTTGGCATTAGTCATGTTGAGGTTTCTTTGCAATCACGAATTAAATGTTCACACACCTTGAGCCATGTCAATGTCATACCCCCTCTCCTTCATTCAGTCAACCAGATGCCCCTTTCATTACATCAAAAAGCAGTATAGCAAAATTAGGCCCACATGGCCTATCTATACAAAGACAAATGCATTTCATGATATTATTTATTGGTAGAAGTAGTGCATTAAACAAGACATTGAATGGTGACTTCTGGAATGACAGTAGGTTGGTCTGTGGTTCAGGGACCACTGGTGATCGAGTACCTTGCATTAGTCCATATGAGGAGGTGATGGCATAGTGGTTAAGAAACCTGACTAGTGTGCTAGTAGTCTGGAAGTTGTGGGTTTGTGGGCCACCGTTGTGCCCTTGCCCATGGCACTCTAGGAGAGACTGACCCTGAACTATAGTTGACAAATGTAAGTTGTTTTGGATCAAAGTGTCTCCTAAATGCATAAATGTAAATATTAGAAGTTAATGTTTCAAAGAAGCCTCTTTTGAAGTATGTTCTTGTATTTGTGAAATTAAAATGAATTTAATTGGTCTGAAAAGGTTTGAGGAACTGCTGTAGATAGCCCCAGTCCAAACATCATCATCAGCAATAGTCTTCTGTTGTAATTCCTCCTTCAGAAGCAGCCCCTGAAAATAAGACAAGATGGTTCTTTATTAATCCTGTAGCATCCATAACACCATATACACATAATCAGATTCACTTCAAGCACTGTCCTGTCAAAGTTGCCAAGTAATGGCACACCGCATATACTGTATAACCAGTGTGCAGTGTATGTAAAAAATGCATGTGCAGTGTATGTAAAAAATGAGTAGATCGGCCACACTGCTTGTTGTTTTGGGTGGGGTGGGGGCTAATATAGCCATTAGAGAATTACAGTTCATCTACTGTGTGTGTGTGTCTTGGGGGATGAAGGTAGATGAGTGTAGTAGACTCAAGCACGCAGATCTATATTTCTACTATACTATATATCTATATTTCTATATTACTATTGAATGTCTCTTGGTACAAAATATATTTCAGTCTGAGTAAAGTATGATTTCTGTTGTGGTACAGATATGAAATGTTGAGCATCTTGGTCATTACCTGAAAGAGCAGTTGTAGTACAACCAGACAGGGTTGAAGCGAAGCTTGGTACAACTGTTGTGTGTAGCGCTGGCCTGGTGTCACTGGGGTCATCTCTAGACTCTGATCAACTCAGATCTGCAGTATTTTGAAGGTATGTAGACTAGAGAAACATCAGCTGCAGTTGACGTCACTGGAACCATAGCAGCATGCTTTGTGGCTAAGAGGAACCCAGGTTTCCTATCAGCATACAAGTCCTCAGAAGACTGCATCTTATGGGTCCAGATCCTTCAACTGACAGGTGCTTGCCCTCTTGGTAGTTTGCTTCCATGCCCATCACTTATAAAACATATTGTAATGTACATACTCCTATTCATTTTGCTCATTAAAAAAGCAAATCAGAACTGGATATCAACGCCCAAACTCCTACATTTAACACATCTGATATGACATTGAAATGAAAAGCCTAGGCTATTAGGCACAAGATTGGAGATGCATGGTGAATATTAGTTTCAGCACATATTGCCAGTTTACAAAGTACAAACAAGTACAAAATATGTGCGGGTGTGGGTAAGTTAAAACTGAAAACAGCAGTCTCACACAAGCTAAACCTAAAAACAGAAAGCCACCACCACCATAGGCTAACTTGGCAGGTTTCTCACTTTATTGTTCAAACATAGTGGCTTTACCTTACAATACCCTACATCCCTGCAACTAACTTTAGATCGAAGTAAACTAATTGCAACATTAGCGTGTTAACATCGACTTAATGGTAGTTTTATTGCGTACCTAAAGATAGTTTTGCTAACGTCAGCTAACGTTAGCTATCTCTGATCAGAAAGCAGCAAGGTTCGTTCAAGACAAATGCAAACATCATCGATAGGCTAAAAGTACCAGAACACTTACAAAACGGCAAGGACATAGCTGTGTAAATTTGCAAAAATTGTCAAACAGTCAGAATGTTATATTAAATAGCTACTTACGTTCACAAAACCGATGACTTGACGTTCGCAAGGAGTGTTTGGAAGATAAGTTTTCCAGCTGATTCGAACAGCGAAATCTGATAGGTTTGCGAATGCTCACGTGTCAAAATCCTGTTGTGCTATTGGCTACACAACCGTTGCATTTCCGGTACCACACGGGGTGAATAAAACAATTCTTTTAAGGTTCGGCAACAGAAGTGTGAGTGGCAACAAGTGGAATATTGCTTAAAATGAATCAACCATACTACATAAAAAATGCGGAGTTCTCCACCGCTGATTTAAAAAAACAAGCAGATACGAAGCCTCGGCCCACCGCCTATAACCATCACCGTCGTTCACCTTATGTATTTGTAGCCTACACTGCTACGCGCAACCTTTCTATGCGTAGCCAAGCTAGCTCTTTCCCTGATAAGACATCGTTGTCAATGGGCTAGTATAAAAGTAAACAGTTTCCTCCATCAGATTGTATAGGGCCATAAAAAAGACAAAACTTTGAAACTAAAAAATAAATCCGAAAAAACGGAATCTGGAAAAAAATAAAACGGAATTTCAGAAAAAATAAAACTGATTTCATAGGGCCCTACGTTAACTGCATGGAGCCCATGACATGAATGACGGCAGCAAACCACATGTTCAACTGTCTGTGTAGCTGGCAACATTTGGTGCAGCACCTATTTAAAACGGAGCAAATGCTTTTTCTTGAGAAAACGAGCTAGGCAATGACTTATTACAGTACATCATAGCCAAAGTTATGATTTTCCTCATTGTTTAGGCCAAGATACTTGTCAAATTAAAACTCAATACAAGTTGTCATATGCAGTATGCTAAGTAAGCATCTTAAATGATGCTTTGCTTTGGAAAATTAAACTACTGAAGTTAATTGAAGTTCCAGAAGTTTGCCTTTTTGCAGTTGGTGATGGTAATGTTACTTTCTGAATATCTTTCTTTTTAGTGATCACTTGCCAGGCCTCATCCTTTGCTCAATATGATCACTTGTATGGACACTTTGACCAATTGTTCTGTCTTCAGTGAAGCAGAGGTTGGTAGTAACATTAATATTGCTGTAAAGGACAAATTCATTTCATTTTGATCAATAAGGATGTTTTTCTTTATGCAAAAATAAGATCACATTCTTGCTTGTATGTTAGTCTAACAATGTTC
This sequence comes from Sardinella longiceps, assembly GCA_027497455.2. NCBI lineage: Eukaryota > Metazoa > Chordata > Actinopteri > Clupeiformes > Clupeidae > Sardinella > Sardinella longiceps. Next base: position 99,522 of record JAODXP020005725.1, on the reverse strand, counting down.
AAATTAAATAAAATGGTTCCAACACTAGGCCCATCACTTTTATGCTTCAGCTATTCCCAGGAGTGGGAGCCAAGTACTGTGGTACTTTTGAGTATTCAAATTTGTTGTATTCTTAAACCTCTCTCAGACTGTGCTTTGTGTTGCTTATTCTTTGCTTATGTACTAGCTATACAGTGTGGCAATGTTTGAATACTGATGGTAATTTGTTGTGTATATACATAATGGGTGTAAACTGATTCCTCTGAAGATGAAGCCATAGTTGTAGACATACAGTAACGTTTTGCGGAATGTCTTCCCAGTGAGTATCTACTTGAGGATTGTTGTTATAATTATAATTACTTAACTGGCTGTTTCATTTGTTCAGACTCTGGAAATCAACCCTGGTCTCACCCAGTGAATCCTTTGACAGATCTTGGGGCAGGGATATGACTACTCCATGTAACTGGTAGTCACTGTGCTGTGGTACTTTTTTTGTATCTTAAAACAATGTCTCTCAACTTTGTTTGGCTAAGCAACAGATTTCATAATGGAAATGCAGTGTTGTTTCCACTTTTGATCTGCTAAGACAGTCAAATGAAGTTATTGGAAAATTAACTGGAACAGTATGACACCTTCTGCAATGGGACTACAGCTAGGCTATGCACAAGCCTAGAAACAATATAAAAATAAGTCCAAATTAAGTTCAATTTCAACGTAGATAAGACGTCCTCAACGACCACACTTGAACCTGAATTAGCCCTAATACGGAGGTCCCCTGGACGTCCTATAAAAGACATCTTTTGTGATTTCTACGTCTTTTCTGCAACATTTTTCTCGGGGGGTATACCTATAGACCATATTCACACGGCAGCCATTGTTCTCTGACGCTATGCTCAGGGTGGGAAGCTCAACATTCTAAGGGTATTGCCTGTAGCAGGTTATTACAGCAAATCCTGTGTGCTATTCATACAAACAAGGAAACAGACAAATATTGTAATTGCATTGCTTCTTGACTAATCAACAGTCAAAAAGATTGTTTAAGTTCCAGGAATGTCTATTAGACCTCATCAAATTCATTTGTGCTGAGAAAATTCAAGTGCTGAGAAAATTTGCTGTCCAGCAGAGCAAAAGTTGGGAATAGGCTTATTTTAGCCTTATCAATCAATATGTTCATTCTTTATTTTGTATAATCTCAAGCGGGAAAATGGGTATATTTTTAATTATTATAGGCCTAGTCTACTTTTGTAGGCTACTGCTGTAGGGTCACTGCTTAAACTACGAGGTCCCGGAGTGCAGATGGAGTGCTTATAGGCTACTAAAGCTTAATTTCGTGTTTTTGAGCCATTTGAAAGAGTGTTGGTTGACGCATTTGAAATGGTGTTGCGGCTGTAGGCTACCGGGTCACCCACGCAGTTTAAATAGAAATGGAGACATGAATAGCCTAATGGAAATTATGAATCAAAGATCAATGCATGCGCCTAGTACATGTAGCTCTGTCGGTTACGGACTTGGTGTGTGAGAGTAGGCCTACTCGACGTTACCTATAGGGAGCTGAAGTCACGCCCTCTTCCGCGTTAGCATAGGGTCCTATTAAAATGAACGAACAGATACCTATAACTTCTGGTCCGCTTTGGTATGTGTCGTGGGTTTCACACATAATGTTTATAATGTTTAAAGTTACATTTTGAGCTTCACAAACGTGAAAAATAAATTGATTGTAGACGAACTTCAAAAGTTACGTTACATAAAACAACAAACATAGTCTTGATTGGCATGAATGGTTATCATTTAAATTCACATGCAGCATATGTGTGACTAGGGTTGGGACTTTTCAGAAATTTTCATGTTCGATTATTCAGAAAGTTAACAAACAGTTAATCGATTATTTGCGGAAAAAAAAGATGTCATTTGCCCACTTTCAGAGCCATAGTCTACATACATCGGTTTGCGCCCATCTTCCCCACGCAAATTAATGTCAAAAAAACGCACATAAAATGACTTATATTTCTCCAAAGTTATTAAGGAAATGCAGCATTTTGGCCTTCCGCAGCATGAGAGCGAAAGGATCAGTGTGCATTAAGGTGCGAACTTGCACCACATCAACCGTGTAGACCTGGTTGCGATGTTTAGAGATTTCGTGAAGGAATTGACCGTCAGTTATTAGAGCTCTAATGTAGCTTTTGTTTATGCTGTTAAATATTTTTTTCGACTGTACTTTTATCCAGAGCTTAATGACTTCCCAGATTGTGAAATAAGAATCAAGCTCTTGGCTAGATTTGTCACAATGTTTTGAATGCAGCATAGGCTATCATGAGCATTTTTGAATGCACGACGAAATATGGAACTTTTCTGACCAAAATTGCCAACGGATAACAGCTGGTGATAGGAAGAACTTTCACATAGTTTTGTTCAAACTCAGGACGAGAGGGCGGGCGAGCAAGGCACACAGGTATGCATATTCCAGTGGATCACAAGTTCATGCTTTCCGAGGCAGAGACAATTATTATAAAAAATTGACGCGCTCTGTAATAGCCTTCAGTAGCCAAGTAGGCTACGTTAAATAACGAATAACATTTTTTTCTCAAATTACGTAGGCCTAATAAGCAGTAACCAATTTATCAACAGCATGCCTGTTTCCCTTCACATCGGAGAAAACATCGCGACTAGGCAATGCGCACATACTTTTTGCCAAACTAGCTGATATGAGAACAGTTCTCCAGTATCAGACCGCCTTTTAAATGACGTTGGTAGGTAACAGTGTCACTGTAATTGCATTGAAATTTATAAGCTATAGGCCCATGTTTCTTGAGAAATGGTCCCACACTGCTATTCTCCTCCTAACCTCCTTCACCTCTCCTCGTTGTTGCGCAATAGCGTACCGGAAGATGTAGCTGCTCTAATGTGCAATAAATTAAACGATTATTCGCTAAGCTTTAATTTTTATTCGAACAAGCCTTAACAAACAAATAATCGATAATCGATTATTCATTAACAACCCTAAGTGGACCAAAAAGTCACGTTTATTTGTCCATTCACTTTTTTTTCGATAGGTCCCTATGCTAATCCGGAAGGTAGCGTGACTTCGGTTCCCTATACTCAATAAACTTATTTGCGCATTTTAAATAGCAGAAGTGGGTGGACACATGCCGGCTTTGCCACGCCCTGTCCGGACGCGTGGTTGTCCTCCTTTTTGAAAATCATTTAGGACTTAAGCGCACGCATCTGACAGGTAGACGACCACTCGTTCTAAATTGGCTTATAACCTATATTAAAATTATTAATAATGTTTATGCCTACACGTTGTCTCTCACACATGACGACAACACTTCTCTGTGCCACTCCTCCCAAGCGCAAACGCACGCAAGTCAGAATACATTGCGCGAAATTAATCTAATGCTGTGAACTTTATGATGGATCTATTAACAAACTTTAGATGATTTTCGTAAATAATCCTGTGGTAATCAGCTTTCTCCAGCTTTGGGATGATAATAAAATGTATTTGACTAGCAAAAACTTAAAGTTGATTAAGGCATGCACAGGCATCGTATTTCATTGTATGCGACAAATAAACTCTTGAACTTGAACAGGTTATAGGCCTAGTACAGGGACATGAGACGTAGGCATGGTCATTATTGACAGCTGCAAGCGAGAAAGGATCAGTTTTTAACCTAAGATGGGATATTCAAAATTAACCATCAAACTGTGGTAGGCTACATCGGCGTTAAAGATGGGCGTGTGAGTGCTAGGCTAATGACATTTACCATAGTTTAGGCAACTGATATGGTGCAAGATCCCTAGCCATTATATATATATATATATATATATTTAAATATTAATTAGAATTTTCACAAACGGCTACAATGTCTTCTCAGTTGTTGACTAACTATGAAATCACAATTTGGCTGATTCTTTGTGTTTACAAGCTATAGTTTCATAGGATTTCCTAGACTTATGCATTAGAATGTTGAGCTTCCCACCCTGAGCATGACGTCAGAGAACAATGGCTGCCGTGTGAATATGGTCTATTACTGTTAGTGTGCTGATTCTGGATGACCTGTCAGCTAGAGTTGCCAACCGTTCCTTAAAATACGGATTTGTTCCGTATTTCAGTGAGAAATTATACTTTCCTTATTGAAGTAATAAGGAACGCATTTGGCAACACTGTACATTACAGCTCGGTAATAAGAGGGTAGTTTTATGGTTATAATCTGGTAATTTCTGATAACAACTCATAATTACTCACATCCCTGAGTAATAACTGAATAATAACTGATAAATTACTGAGTAATTTTATGTTATTAGTAAAGAATAGCCCACTATTTGTTGTGGTAATAGGTCAGTAACCAAATGGTAATAACAAGGAATTACTTGTATGGTATGGTGAGATTGGATTATATAAAGTAATTAAATGGTAAAATATGTATTCATTGCTAGTAATTACCTATGTAATTTCATCAAAATTACACAGAATCAGGGCTGTAAAATGCATTTCGGCCTGTTTCAATTTCATTACAGGGTAATTGTTACACCAAAAATGACGATGAATCAAATTACATTGGATCTTGAATGGGATCCATTTATTGTGATGGTAAGATCATGCATTGTTTTCTAGAAACTACCAAGTAATTACCTGCGTCCTTCCATAAAAATTACACAGAAACAGGGCTGTAAAATACATTTTTGCCTGTTTCGTTTAATTACCGTGTAATTGCTACTGTAAAAATGACAACGGTTCAAATTACATTGGAGTTTGAATGGGTTCCATTTACTGTGATAGAAACATAATAAGACATCATGATAAAACCATGATACACCAAACATGCATACACAATTTGAACTGGAGTAAATATCTAGTTTAAAGGATCATGCCAAGATAATGCCAATTTTTACTTCCATAATAACTAGCAGCATGCATTATCAATAGTAGTATAATTTAAATGGATCTTTTATTTTGATACCCACTGCTATTTCCTTGTAGCTTACTCACTAAGGAAGTAACTACAAGCTAATCTCATGCCTCACACCACATGTCTGGTTAAATTATATCATTGACACCTGATAATGGGAGTGCTCAGCAAAATGTGTAGCAACTTTGGTTTGTAATTAGTGTCCTGTAGCTACTTCTGCATGATGTCTTTATGTTGAAGTGAAGTTCGATGTTTTGATCAAACATGGGCTATAGCAGCTCTCCACCTATGCCATTTTATCTACAGTTCATTTCCATTGAATAAATCTCCAAAACTCATAATTACTGTTTAATTCTGATGATTTGTGTTTGGTTTGGCACGGTCTTGTCATATTTCCATCACAATAAAGTGATTCACTTTTATTTGATGTATTTTTATTTTTCGAGTAGATATTACTGTAATTAAATAGAAATAGACAATAATGTATTTTACAGCCCTGATTCCATGTAATTTCTATAAAAGTACGTAGGAAATTAACACAGGATTTCACCAATTCATTACAATATTTCCATCATAACTAGAAAGTAATTCCTCATTATTAGCATCTTGTTATTGCCTTATTACCATCAATAAAACAGTGTGTATTGTTTAGAAATAACATGGAAATTATTCAGTAATTATTCCGTTATAAGTCAGTAACATGAGTAATTATCATGGATGTCACTAGGATCGAGTCAAGGGGGGCTTAGCCCCAGAGGGGTAATATATTGATGCGCACGCAAATTTTTAATAAATAAATTATATACAGTGTATGTGTGTATATTGCCAAATATTTATTACTTGAAGGACATTTATCAGAATATCTCAATAAGTCTAAATCAATTCATCAGACTGGTTTGTGAAGAGAGATGTTTGCAAATATCTCCATAAATGACTGTGGTGTAAATGAACTGCTCTTCTATTCTAAATATAGCTGCATATTTATTTCAGTCTAATGCACTGAGCAAGATATAACAATGGTAACAACTAGCTTAGTTCAAATCCTAGGGATATCTGATGATAGTCAAATATGAAAGTTTCTCAAACATTAATTCTGCAAAATGAGCATACAACTGCTACTAAAATACTGTATATAGCAAATAAATGTGTCCATCAATGCATGTAGGACAAACTAATCTGGCATAGACTACAGGTTAATTTATATTTCATAGTTCAGTCTTTTGCATAATATGTTGCCTAGAAATTCGCTGGATCAGACTATACCCAAGCAGCAAAAAATCCGCGGCCCGAAAGCGGCTCCATTGCGGCATGAACACTCGGCCGAGACTCGGGATTGAATCTCGATCCGATTTCACTCCGAGCGCTCTGCGCTTTAACAGCCCGAGTACAGAACGCCAATGTTAATTAATCTGCCCGCTTGTGGTGTGGGCGTCAAGCCAGGGGGAAAAATGCACTCGGCCCGCTGCCGGCACCCCGAGTGAGAGCACGCAGGCTACCCTCCCTGTAAAATATTGATATTTAAGCTACTTTCCCGAAGATTAAATTACCCTAGTACTTTGCTTTTATCCCATTTAAATTGTTTAGATTTCATTGCATTTTTACTTTTGCTTTTGCCCGTCTTGAAACATTTATCGGAGGAGACTTTGAATTGGATTCATTTCAAACAGCGAAAATATTAACACAAATAATAAAAGTCTTTAAACTTACAAGGGCAAATAGCTGTTTCCAAAAATAAAAACACTATGTCTTGGACAAGATGGTGACAAAAAGCATGGGCTAATTTCACAATATATAGTTTAACTTGCTAATTTCCATTGCAGACATTACAATAGCCTCCTGAATATTCAAATCATTAAGTAAACCATAACACATTTGTCATGAAAACTTTTTATTAAATGCAAACCACTGGACCACAGGCTGTGCCATGTAAAAAAGTATGAATATTTCAGCAGTAGCTTTAGTCTTGTTGATGTGTAGCAGGGGGTGGATGCAGCAGACTTTCCAGGTGTTGTGGTAGCCTGTGTGGCAGCTGGTAGCTGTGTAGAACATGCACCCTTCAAGTGGTAAAGATGCCACGAGTCCTGTGTCTAAGTCCATACACTGTACACTGTAAACTGTTTGTTTAGGTCTTCTATCTTGCTCTTCGGATCACAAGTCAAAGGCAGTTCGAACCAGAATGCAATCACTTCGTCCAACTGCATGATTACATCCTTGGCTGCAAAACACAAAGAATAAAAGCAAGCATTAGTAAACTATTGGAATTACAATGGTAAAGACAAACATGCTCCACACTGTCTGGAATACAAACACAAATAGAACTGATCAAGAGATATATTGACCCTTATTTATGAAACAAACACAGACATCAGTGCAAGTTTGAGTGCAGAAATCACTGGTGACCGGGCTCATGTGATATGAAGACACAAGGAAATACAATTCCTTTTCTTCATACCTCCTTCACCTTATCATGTTTGTTAGTACTTGTCACCATAAGAGACCTATCACAGAGTTTTCATTTGTCAGAGACGGATTGTTATGAATGTTTGGATGCTTTTAAAGTGTGACTTACATTTGTATGTTGATGTTAAATCCTTTTAGCAGCATCTTTCATTCTGGTTTGTGGCTGTGGCTGGGTGCAGCAGATCCGTCAAGTGCTGTGACATCCTGCTTGGCAGCAACTGTGTAGGACATGAGATGAAAGGTTTTGAGATCAACTGCAAACACCACTATTCCACACAAAAACCTACTAAATTGATTGTGATGGATGTGTAAAGAAGATTTTAAGTAATTATACAAAGCTGACTTCAGTAAAAACAGCCTTATCTCCAAGGGTGAAGACAGTTGGATGCAGCAGTTGTCTGGTGGTCTGTTACAGGAGTTGGGGAACACTCAGTGCAGATAGTCTAGGAAAACTCCATCAGGGCCCTGTGTGGTGCAGAGATTTAGGGAAAGATGCCATCTAGATGTTAGCAGGGATGAGGTTAGATGTCATGGTCAGGAGCTGTGAAGTTCAGTGTAGAAGAGCAATGGTGACAAACTCTATGCGATGAGGTCCCTCTGGCTGTGATCAATTTGATTGGAGATTAATGTCCTCATCCCTGCTGCCCAACTATCAAAAGGAAAAAGATAGACCTTCAATGATGATGAGTACTTTATGAAAAAGTTACTTGCAAGGTTTTTTGTCATGCTAAACTATTCTGGTGCAATAGAATGGGCTGTTATATAAACAGACATTTTACCTTAACCAACATGAGGCCATAAATTAGCCTACATAAGGCGTCTTGGCCATAATTTGTGATCAAAACAATCCAAATAAATTAAACCCAAACCCAAAAAAGACGAAGAGACATTTGCACACATCATGTGCACACACTCACAAGTCTCACACGACAGATCACATGGAGAACTGTTAAACACACTGCAGACCCCTGTATGTTTGTCAAAGTAGGCATTCAGGATAAACATCCAACATAAATTAATATTTACGAAATATTTCATTTATGCCACCCCACCCCTATCCCTAGTCAAATACGACAGGTTTTAGCCTTAGGCTAGGCGGATAACGTTAGCAACGTGTTTTGATGATTTTGCAATGTCAGAAATTTGAGATTTGTTTTACTTCAGTGAACAGTCAAACGTAAGTCAGGTAAATTATTTTAAAAATTATTAAATTGCTAAGACTGGCATTTCGTGTTAACTTTACAGCTAGCGTTACAGCTAACGTTAGCGGTAAGCTAACAAGTCGGCAGGATTATGAGAAATTATTGTGAACAACTCTAAGCTAAAACCTGCTGAATTCATACTGCAAACATGCGCAACATATTTAAGACGATGTTGAATTATGTAAATCTCAAACATGCAAGGATAAGAAGACAAACTTACCGGACAAGTTCACTCTACCGTTGTCAGCCCTCAAATGATCATTTGAAAACATCAGGGAGGAGTTCTTTTTACCGTTGACCTCGGCTTGGATGCTGGAATGGGTAACTGGACCGAGTATCTGCGGCTTGCCAGGTAAATACGGAACTGGGCCAGTACAACATTTCCGTCCTCATGCCTGCTATGGCAAACTGCAATCGGCACAATTAGGTTTGCCGCAGCTCAGCCGCTGTCACAGCAAACTGCAATCGGTACAGTTAGGTTTGCCGCAGATCAGCCGAATGCTGTAACTGAGCCGATTACCCCCGAACGTTTTCCAGAATCGGGCCAAGTTTTTTTGCTTCTTGGGTAGCCTACCAAACTTCAGATAAAACTATTTCTCCTGCTCAATTTGAAACAGTGCAACCCAACGTTTGAAGCATAGTTCATCTGTTACAACAAGAAAAAAATACTCTCAGTGGATGCAGGCAGAGCTGGAGTTTTCACTAAGAAATGTCACATGTACTTAAAGTGGACTTTCTCGTGGACCGTTTATCATATATTAGTGACTAGTACCATTGGGAAGCTTGGAGCTTACTGAATCCGATGGTGCCCAGAGATCGCGTATAACCGCTAAGAATGGATGTAATTTACATACAATGAAAATAATCTGCCCAGCGTTAGGGGGGCTTGGGGAAAATATAGGGGGGCTTATTACCACAAAACTACCCTCTTATTACCGAGCTGTAATGTAAAGTGTTACCACACAGGTTGTTCCATTATTTTTGAGGCTCAGGGAGGAAAACAATGTAGAATCAGAGAGATAAGTATATGAAGTTGCTATGAAGATTGTGCTACGTTATTTTGAATGAGAAATGTAAAGGCTGAAGGAAAACTGCTTCTGTCATCCGTCTGGTTGTCTGTCATTTAAACTCGCATTGAAGGTTGCGCATGAGGCTGGAGCAGACGGGGGTGGAGAAAGGAAAAGCTTGCCGTTTTTTTTAACGACCTTGGACCTACTACCTATGTATGTTTTCGCTGGGCAGGTATTAGCCCACCTCTCTAGACAGTAACATTGGATGGAGGGCTATAAAGCATAATTTGAAATGCGTGATTAGACCCCGAAGCCGCCGCCACACGCCACCATTTGCGCCATTAAGTGTTTAAGCCAACGCCAGCCAATAACTTTTTAAGCCATTAAGCCGCCAGCTGATAAAGTTTTGGCTGAGCCAGCCAGGTAGAAGCATTTGCAACAACTATCTTGCTTTCTATCAGTCACACACAGAAACATGAGCCTACGATACACACGAACATAAACAATAGATAAATCAGCCTTGCACACCGGTGTTCCGAAATTACGCATCAGAGGCATTAGTCATGTAACATAGACCATCCGCTTTTTTTCCACAGTGAAAAGCTGCGATGTGCAAACATAACCTACAAGTTTCAAGCATCGGCAAAACTGTTAGTTAAAAGAAAGATTTCAATAGCCAAATTAGAGCTTTAATCGGGCCTTAAAAGTTAGGCCCGACCCGGCCCGAGCCCGACAGGATTCTGCCCGAACCCGTTTGAGCCCGAATGAAGTTGCTTTTTTCAAAGCCCGAACCCGTTTACAGCCCGACAAATTCCACTGCACGCACACAGCCATAGGCGCCGGTAAAAAAAATCCTAACACTGCACGAAGTTCATATTTGCATGGCAGTCACTTTCTACTGTTCATGTGAATCCAATGCCTTGCTGCCCCTAGACATATGATCCCCGGACCCCGCACAATGGCAGCAAAATAATGTGTAAACGTGAGACTTACTTTCACTGCGCAAGTTGAATCTGGCATCGGTTTGCGATAAGCCTACGCAAGGCAACGCAATGCATTGTAAAGTCTGTGAAAAGTTATTCTTTTCGTTCGCAGAAATCAGTCAAATCGATATGAGCTTGCAAATTCAAGCAATGATATAGATAAACTTTCCCGAAAGAAATGAAGAGCGACATGCTGTTGGCGAGAACATTTAAATTGCTACTGTGCTCCCTGTTACATGTTAGGAATTAATAAGCCTTGCGTGGATGGGGTCAGGGCAGGCAGTTCCGCACACAATGAATGACGGCAAAATTGAGTTTTTAAAACTTTTTAACATAATTTATTGACTGTAGGCTTCAGGCCACTTGGTCTTTCTTGACAAATTAAAATAAATTCTATCTATCGCGCTGTATCTCGCACTAATTGAAATGCATCACCTGGTCAGTCAATAACCGCGCAAGCCCGAGCCCGAATAAAATGACAGAAATTAAGACCGAACCCGACCCGAACAGTCGGGCCCCGATGGGTCCTGTAGGGTTCGGGCAAAAATATTAAGCTCTAAGCCAAATGTTCATGATTACATTTCGAATTGCAATTATAGCCTACCTTTATACCGTAGCCTCATAATCCTGAGCTATGAGACGTTTCATAGCCACATCATTTCCATGGCGGACCTGCCCTGACTAAAGTAAATGAATCACTTAGGCTAGGCTACTGTAAATGCCTAACAGCCTGTATATTCCAACATGTTTAAAAACTTATATGAAAAGGAGAAACATGTTCAATTTAATTAAGAACACCTCAGCCATTTGTAGCCATGAACATTTTGGCGGCTGCAGCGGCCATTTAGGTTTTGGCTGAGCCGGCTAGCCAGCCAATAACATCTTCAGCCAGGTCTATGCGTGATAGGAAGCTTGTTCAAACTTGCGCTCTGAGTCACTGAGTAATAACGATAAATGACCAAGAGAATTAGGCTAACAACAGGTTAGGTAAGCCTGATAATGTTAATACTGGATATTTTTTATAAAAGTAGACTAAGTTATGGTAGCAGAAACATTTCAGCGCCCTAGTCATCTTGTGTAAGAATTGTGTTACTCCACATCCCATTTGTTTTTTATTCCAAAAAGGAATTGCAGCCATGACATGCATGCCAACTTGCAAAAAGGGCGACACATCAAAGCACCTTTTACGTTCATGGAACGTTAGCACAAAATATTTCTGAACAGAGAACTAGGAAAATAATTTATCGATGTTGTTATAGCCTGTACAGTGCGCACCTAAAATCTTTCAACATTCATAAGGATGTGCATGTCAGGCTATCACATGAATGTATAGTCTGGAGACGAGTGATAGACCCCCAGGTAAAACTGCTAAAACTAATCAGCGCGACTAGCAACTAACAAGCGATTTAAGCAACGCTAAGCCCGCCCAAAAACTCCCTGTCCAGATATAACGTTGCGATTAGCTAAACACCACGAATACAACCTAGAGCGTAAATTGCTCAGAAACAGCTCAGATGCGATCAAGGTCTGAGCTATGGCTCGTCTCTAGACGTACACCCTGAGCAAATTCAATTTGCTACCGCTAGAGTGCGTCTACAGTTCTAGGCTACATGCAAGACGCAATGAATTAGAAGTAATATAGCCCAATTTAGCGCATTATTTAATACATAACAAGCAGCAAGAGCTTTGAGTCAGTAGCCTAACGACACTGTAGGCTGGTTTACGTTTCAAAAAAAATTTGTTGACATTGTCAGTTGCAGAAATTATAAGCATGGTCCATCATCACGCAACTGAGCCTACGTTAGTGCCTTCCAAAATTGTCCATACCTTCCACTGCGCTGTCTTGCTTTTTGAGCATTATCTTGATCAAAGTATCTTGCTACAACTACACAATCCATGACTGCAACTAATAGCTGTTGGCAGATGCTAATCTGGCAACCCACATAGGAGAGTGAAGGGCCATTGGAATTAGATTGTTCAAAACATAAACGAAAAATTCCAAGAGTTACTGTCCGTAACACATATTTTCAGAGGTTTATAACAGGTTTAGTAGGGATATAGCAATTATGACAAATAAGCCACCAGTTCAGTTCATCATGTTACCTTACTCCCTGCTGATACATAGTGGTCATTTTTGGATTGATTAATTAATATTTACTACATAACTAACTTTTCTACTTAGACTTGCTTGGTCATGAATTTTCGTACATCTATCAGCTGGTGCTATTGCATCTGAATTTAATGGCTAACGTTAACATCTCATCTGGTTCTCATGTGTGGTCAGATGTCAACAATCTTCTTAAAAATAAACTAATACTACTTGGATAAAGTGCTGTGCAGTGTTGATACAGAGATTGCGGACATCAGGGTAACTTCAGTGGATGTAGACCGTTTACCAAAGTTACGTGCAGGTAATGAAGGCTGGATCAATGACTGTATATGGGCTGGATTTGCTCAAGTTTCTGGCTAGTGGTCATTGGTGCATCGGAGGGGTTCATACTTCATAGAAACTGGTTAAGAGGTTATATAATAGTTGTAGATATATGAGAAGCATCTGAAAGTCTGACTGTTTGCCTTAATGCTTTTGCTGGCTTGGTTACATTAAATTTTAAGTTATCTGTAGGTCTGCTGGCCAGGGGCGCCGATAGGGGGGGAAAGGTTAGGATGATTCTAAGGGCCCAGCACTGGCCAGGGGCCCTTTCAGGGCTGTTAGTATTACTTTTATAGAATTGGCTTGAGTAGATATTTGAAATTATATATTTAATTTTATTTGTTCAATTAAGCAAATTAAATATTGTTGTGATATTTTATAATATTTTCCAAGAATTATCTTGTATATAGTTGTTGCACCCCTCTCCTTTTTTACCGAATGGTATGGTCTGAATCTTTCACCAGCACGCATCTGTAAATGTTTTCATTCCGGCAAAGCAACTCAGCTGTGAGGTGTTCAAATTCAATTGCTACTGTAGTTGAGCATTGTTTGCCAACTGTGGAAACAAGGTGCTGAATTGGACTGATGGTGGTGGTGAACATGAAGCCTTGTTGCCCCAAATACAAAAGGACAAGCAGCAGAAATCTTAGAGCGAACGGCACACGCATTTTAAAATGCGATGCGATCTCGCGGTGGGTGCGCATATGTCCAAATTCAGAGTAGCCTACTTCTCGGTTTAATAACTCGGAGAGTTATTCTCTCACAAACACTGTACAGATATCATTTTAAACTACTTTACCAGAGCTACTCAACTGTAGTGCTTAGGCTACTAGTTGTGGTGATAAACGGTGTAAATTACATGTAATTCATTGTGTAGGCCAGGCCTATCATGGAAACAGTTTTACATCCCAACTTGCCACTTGTGATCATGAGGTAGGCAATCAAATAGGCTACATACATTTAAAAAAAACAGTGGAAGCCATAAGCCTATCTGTTCTTCTAAGTCTTTATCTACAGTGAGGTTTTTTTTTTTTTTTTTGCTACTGTTAATAACACTGCTTCACCAATCACAGTTGATTTTGTAGTCTCAAACTGAAGATGTAGCCTATTTGTAAACAGAGAATTGAAATATTTGTCAAAGAATTCCCTGTGCTATTTAGTCTACTCCTGCAGATTAGGAAGCACAACTTGGTCTAGGCTATGCCTTTCAAGGATTAAGACATATTTTCAACAAAACAATTTACATTAAAAAAATGTATCAACATAGCAAATTGAGAAGCCAGTCTGCCCCCCCTATCCCATTATGTTCAGGCTACTGTCAGATTAGCTACAATAGGAAAAGACTGTGTGAATCAAATCAAACTTTTATTAACTATAAATGCCTTGTTTTACAGAGGTGTGCAGTGAAACAATAAGTCTCAAATTTTTAAATAGACTGCAAGTTGGGCTCAATTGTATATAAAAAAAAAATATTCCTGACTGACTGACTGACTACTAACTAACTAATTTGGATAAAAACATCTGCTAAATGCATAAATTTAAATGTAAAACAACAGTTGGCCAACACTCAATCAGGGTCATTGTCAGTATAATTGTCAGTATTAGCCTACCTCACAGAACACTCAAATAACATGCATTGGAATTAGCTAAGCCATTAAATTAATTGCAATAAGATGTGATCTTACAAAATATTAAAATGCACCAGAATGCAGGAAACGACTATTCATTTTTCAAAATTTCCCTGGGGCAGACCCCCAGACCCCCCTCAGTTGCTCATAAAAGGAAGTTTTTCCTTTTTAGTATGATTTTTACAGTTGTTTTAGTTGATAACATGCAGCATACCTAGTACTACAGGAAAGGAAGGGCCATCAGGTCAATAGCAGTTTCCAGTCAGTGCCAACCAAAAACCAAATTGCGCTTAAAAATTTTACTATAACACAATTTGATAGTTGGTGAAGGGGCCCTAAATTGTACTCTTTCATGGGGCCCAAAATTTCTAGCGCCGCCCCTGCTGCTGGCTGTTTGCCTTTGCATCTGGAGAGGATCTAGCCTCTCCTCTAATCAACCACCTGTGATGTAGCACCAGTTGCATAGCCTAACCCTGCGGCCGGTGAGCAATATGACATGGTGCTAATTAATAAAGTTACAAAGTACAAATTTACCAATGTAGGAATGTTTTCTGGGTATTGAACCTTACCTTGTTCATCCAGTAGAATATTATCAGGTTTGATATCTCTGAAAATTGGAAAGAGATATTGTTAGGATACCAAGAGTTTGGTTTCAAAACACTATAAAAGCCATTTTAATTCCTTTTCAGATTTTTTTTTTACATTTTAGTTTTCAGACGCATGAGTGTACCTACTTTTGGTATACTTCGACTTGATTTATTCTCACAACATAAAATGAACAGAATTTAAGTTTGGTCAATAGTTTCTGAAATAACACAATTAAAAAGCAGGACTTTGAATATTTTCAAAAATAGATTTATAGTTAGTGACAAAAAAAAGAAAAAGAAAATGGCTAGGCTATCAAGTCAAACTAGACAAAATTATGGCCCAGCTCCTGAATGTCCAACAACAGCAGACAGTTGATGTTTGACGGGGGTAGGGGATAGGTGTGAATTGTCCCATTTGAGAAGAACATCATCAGCTATTTAGCACCAGGGTCAGGGTCTTACCAGGGCAAAATAAATATAACTAAATAAAATAGGGTCCAACATACCCTAGCATTCAAATTTTTCCTGGAGGAAATGAGTTGCGATTGAAAGTGATTAATCATGGAAAAAGAACCAAGCTGTTTTCCTTCGAAAGCAGGCATGATATATCAGATTCTAGTCTTTAGTCTTGTAGATTTGTGTCCTTCTTGAAATTGTCTTCCTGAGTGTTTGTAAGGAGAATCTACAATGTATGTGCCTCCCAAAAGGACTGTATACACAGGCACATCTGAGTTATTTTATTAGGTGACAATTTGAGATTATTCACAGTCGCCTACCTCAAAATATGTAATTATGCATTGAAAAATTGCTGATCCTTCATATACAGTAATAAGTGATTTTGGCTGCCAAGGAAAGTGCTGCATGAAATATAGGCTGCAAAACTGTATTGTCTTGACCAGTCATCCTTTACTCCCGAAACAGGTAGAATCCTCGTTTTGGGGGAAAACAGAGATGTTCAATACAATGGCAACCAATGAAGCAGCTGCGGTATAGAGTTGAATTCAGGCATTAAACTATGCATCTTTAAGGAAACATGAATAAAAGGACTGAGATAAGGTCAATGTGAAAGTTATTTGTGTGAGAGTCAGTTATGTCATTGTTTTGTTCTTCCCAGGTAACAAACAGAAATCACTTTTGGCTATTATATTCATATATCATATTCTTAGAAAGCTTCACTTAACATGACATAGTGTCAACAACACGTGAATTAAACTGTAAGTCTATCACTTGAAATATGTTTGTGTTTTCAACAGTGAAGTCATATAGTTGGCTATGTTCAACTGATGATGTACTAGTGGTTTGTAAGCTAATAGCCAAATATTTCAATTAGTTCTGACTAGTGGGATATTATGAACAAACCAGATGATTATTATTTATAGAGCTGTCAATCAATTTAAATTTTCTATCATGATTAATGCCATTAATGCCATAGTTGACTCATAATTAATCATGATTAATATTTTTTTTTTCTATTCTAAATGTCCCTTGATTTAATTTTGTCCCATTTCTATTTTTTTCCCATTTTAATGTTGTTATCAACATGGATGGATGAGGGGTGAAAACCCAAATAAAATAAAAGGAAACCTAGTTACAACATGATATTGCTACTATTTTTGCTATCAGAAATCACTAATATTTTTTAGTAGTGCCAGAAAGATTTCTATGTCTTTTATCAATCTACTTTTATGTCTTTTATGTAGTTTTACAATAAAAAAATATATAGTGTCCCTTTAAATTAGACTATATTTAGACTATATTTTAAACAAATCAAATATCAAAACCAGGGGTTCTCAAAGTTATGATGAGTGAGGGCCAATTTAGGGACCCAATGCTGAATGAGGGCTGCCAAACGGGCGGTGAAAACAAATAGATAATTTAAAAAATCCCATTTGTAATCATTTTAATGACCATGTTGCATGTCTACAATTTTTATTTATAGCAATAAATGAATTCCTATAGATGGCGATAAACATCGCTGAATGTAAATTAATTTTTTCAAAGCAATTCAGTTTTACCAGTTTTAGATATAATCATGGGCCACAAAATTGTTTCCGCGGGCCACCATTGGCCCCGGGCCGCACTTTGAGAACCTATGATCAAAACAATGGAAATAGTTTCCAATAGTAATTTCACCTAAGAAACATTGCTATGGTTAGAAAGTTCGGCCATACTTTATTTTAAGGATCACATGTTAGGCACTAATGCATTACTAATTAATGTCTGTATTACTGACTTGTAAAGAATGTATTAAGCAACATCAGCCATTTGTTAGGCATGTATTCACAAATTTCTTATTCATGATGAATTATGTTTATTCTTTAACCTTAATAAGGACTTAGTAGACCTTGATCTCTACTTACTAATGAGTTGTAACTGCCAGAAGAGTGTATGTATAAAGTCCTAGTATACTCTCTCAATAAATCCTTTATAGTGGGAGAACAGTTGTGGAATATGTAAGCATGCAGCTTCACCTCAATGCTATATTTCACTGCCTGTGTTGCATATGCTTGCTTATTATACAACTGTTCTCCCACTATTAGGGAGTTATTCAGACAGTAAACTAGGAAGTTATACATGTTCTCTTCTGCCACTTATTACTTATTAGTAACTCCAAATCAAGGCCCATTAGGTCCTTATTAAGATCCTTTCAAGAACAAAGGCATAATTCATTATGAACAAGAAATATCTAAATCCATGCCTAACAAATGACTGTTGTTGCTTAACACATGCCTTACAAGTCACTAATACAGCCATTAATTAGGTATGTATTTGGGGCTAATATGTGATCCTTAAAATAAAGTGTTACCGAAAGTTCTTGTCCTTTGACAATGCTGAAAAGTTAATACATGCATTTGTTACCTACACTCTTGACTACTGCAATGCTCTATTTTCTGGGTGCAGTAATACCTGCATTAAAAACCTACAGCTAATTCAAAATGCAGCACCTTGAACACTCACTAGAACCAAGAAATATGAACATATCTCCCCCATTCTTGCATATCTTCACTGGCTTCCTGTCAAAAGCCGAATTGACTTCAAAATCCTCCTCATGACCTATAAGGCACCTAATGGCCTAGTCCTGGAAGACCTCTGGGATCTCAAAACAAAGAGCTTTCTCCTATCGGGCGCCCCTCTTTCTAATTCTATCCTTCTCTACATTCGCAAAGCGGACACTCTTAATACTTTTAAGTCTAGACTTCAAACCTTCCTCTTTGACATCTATGGTTAGGGATGGTACATGTGTAACAGGTGGTTGTTACTGCATCCATGTTTGTCTCACAAAAGCCAGATGTAGTCTTCAGCTCTCAGGTAACGCTTGAGGGGCTGGTTCATTCATTTAACTTAATGCCAGTAGCTATAAAACTGTACGCCCAGGTAACACACACGGGAGCCCCACTGACTGCAATTCTGTTCTTGACACTGGCCCTGTACAGCTTACCTCACTCACGTCAGATGTAGCGCTACGCGCGTTCATCTGATATTCAGTGATAGACGAATTATTTCAGGAGCCAGAAATCCTTGAATCTAACTGGGCAAACGGCTTGTTCATCAATTTAATTGACGTACACTGCAGCCAACCACATCGAAACCAACCGAAGACGCTCGTTACGTTTGTTGGATTGGTTGGATTCAAAACAGTTGCTTCTTCGCTACGTCACACCCTCTACAGCAGCCAGCGGCCCTGATTGGTCCGGTTAGAGAATAATGGCTTGAAATCTCTCTGATGGGCTTTAACATCAGATCGTTGCGCGGAAGTGCCTTACGAAAGTTACGTAGTGCATGATCTGACATGAGTGAGGTAACTGTACAGCCTCTCCACGAGCATAACGCGGGCTTCCGGGTAGGATGTTGGCTACTGCCCTACCGAAGGCTGTCCCCGTGGTGACTGAGCTTGCTGCGCCTCGGTCTCGTTCATATGGGTTACTGTCGGAGACGCAGAACTTGCCACTGCAACTTTGTCTCCCGTTAATTTAATGTTTTACCTTTTTTATTTTGCTTTGTATTTGGTTAATTTGTTTCTTTCTTCGGTTTCAGTTTCATCCAATCCATTCAGTTTAACTGCAAGGCTTAATAGGGGGGTAGTGGCTGCCTTAGA
Organism: Sardinella longiceps; assembly: GCA_027497455.2. NCBI lineage: Eukaryota > Metazoa > Chordata > Actinopteri > Clupeiformes > Clupeidae > Sardinella > Sardinella longiceps. Next base: position 80,239 of record JAODXP020005725.1, on the reverse strand, counting down.
GCTAATTGTATCTGGGTACAACAGCAAATATTAATGTTACCAAGCCTTAATCTGTGGTCTTCTCTCTCTCCTGGCTAGACAGAGTATCACGGCTGTCTGCGGGGTGTGTCACTGGAATCGTAGTGTTGTAGTGGTAACATGCACCACACCATTTGCTGTGATCACCTTTGTATTGTTTATGCCTCTTAGTGTATGTTTGCGTATGCATGCTTGTGTGTGAACACAAGGATGTGTGCATGTGTGAGTGTTGCTTTTCTGCAAGGGGAGGTAATCCCCCATTCTTGCTATATAAACAGTCTATGCCATTTGATCTTTCTGTATCTGTGGTGGCAGCCACTACTCACCCCATCGCGCCCCTGTTAGCCTGACGTCCTTGGGTTCCTTTAAGAACCACTGCCAAGACAATATCATTTTCTTCTTATTTTTGATTATTTGTTAATGAATATCTTTGTTTTGGAAACAACGCACCTCTGTCCTTACTATCTTGCCTGTGTGTGTGTAGGAACCCACTTGTGTAAAGATGGGTGTTCTACATAACCCATACGAAAAAGATTTATATGAAACTTACATTTTTCCTACATGTTGTATAAGAATCTTATATATATTTTATAGGGGACTCAAAGCTCATACAAAATCCATGTAAAATGCACATACTGTGAAACTTCATTGTACAATGTTTTTGCTATGTTGTATAAGAGTCTTATATGGGGTTTATAGGGGACTCAGGCCACATACAAAATCCATATAAAATCCATATAATGTGAAACTTATACAACTTTGCACCTTGCAAGAATTGTATATGACACGTCCCATGTGAAAAAGATTTATATAAACTTTACAATGTTTAGGCCTATATGTTGTATAAGAATCTAAGGTTGTGTAGGGCAGTCAACCACATGCAAAATGCATTTGCAATGTTTCTATATGTTTATGTTTTATGTGATTCACACATTGGTGAAATTAAAGGAATACTTTTATGTAAATTTTTATGTCATCCTCTTCCCTGAAGTTACATGTGGGAAAAATTATTTAGGTCTGGCAATCCAAATTTTAGCTTTAGCTTAGCATAGGCACTGGAATGTAATGTAGCCAAAGAGTTGCTATCTGGCTACTTTACATTCCAGCACCTATGCTAAGCTAAAACGCATGCACTAGGGACAAAATGCTTTTACCCACATATGTAACTTCAGGGAAGCGGATGACTGACCAATTTTCATAAAAAGGTGAAACATTCCTTTAATTTCACCAATGTGTGAATAACATAAAACATAGAAACATTGTAAAGTTTAAATAAAACTTTTCCATATGAGAAGTTATAAGCTTCATATATGCAATGTATTTTGCATGTGGTTAAGCAGTCGTACAAACCCCATCTGAGATTCTTATACAACATAAAATACATATAAGATTCTTATAGGATATTGACATCAGATATTAGGCCACTGACATATGTGTGAGGATGCCGTGGCTCTCAGTGGCTAGAGCGTCAGACCATTACCCCGGTGACCCGGGTTCGATTCCGACCCGAGGTCATTTCCAGATCCTAGATCCTATCATCTCTACACTGTCCTATCTAATAAAAAGCCCAAAAAATATCTTAAAAAAAATATGTGTTTTATATCATATTCTTTATACATGCGGATGCCATGGTAGGTGTTGTTGCCACATTTTGTGTCTGACAGCTGTGGTCTAGTGGTTAGGGCTTAAGACTTGTAACTATAAGGTTGACAGTTCGATTCCCGTTCAATGCGTCATCTAAACTATCAGTAGGCCTACTCTCCAGCATGCAGCCCACTGTACCAGGTCAGTATAGGTAATTTCACTGGGCGCTGTGTCTCACCAATTCCATGTGGGTTAATTATATTCTTATCAAAATATAAAGCCTGCACAGTTTTATATAAATTTCATGTATGTCTCATACATAAACCTATATATGTAATTTGTATGTCTCATATACTGTACATACACGAGACAATGTGTTGTATTTGAGCGAACTATTTGTAATCTCTTCAAGGTTCCCTGAGGATATTTCAGCTCTCTTTATTTCACGTACACTTCTTGTTAACATTATACCTTCAAATACCTTACTATAAAAAAAATGGAAATAAAGTCCATTGTACCTGTGGATGATGTGTTGGCTCTGTAGGTAATCAAGTACTAGTGTCATCTCGCAGATGTAGATCTTCAAGGCATCCTCACTGAACTGAACATTCTGCTGCAGATGGTAACGCAAATCCCCACCCAGCAGTAAATCCACAACCATGAACATATCTTCTTCATCTTGAAATGAAAACCTGTGAGAGAGGACAACAATGTCAAAGCATTAAAGCACATGGCTAAACAAATACACATGCATGAATGTACACCCTGAAGTGAACAGAATAGACTTACAGTTTTGATAGGTTTACATACACCTCAGAGAGAAAAACAAAAACTTTGAATCACTGAATCAGAAGCTTTGTCTGTTTCAGTTCAGAGTAAAGACACAATTTTATTGATTGTGTTATTCATTTGTTTATTTAGTTTTGATAGAAGGGCCAGAAATTTGGGGTATCCTTTCACAGGCCTCTCACAATGGTTTGTTGGAGTTATGCCTCTTCTTGACAGAACTGGTGTAACTGGATCAGATGTTTTCAAGCCTAATTGCTTCTCTGTGCGTCAAGGTAAAACTACAGCACAGATTTGGATGAAATTTTCAGAAAATGTGTGTGTCTTCGGACAAGTAATGAATGATTAAATTTTGCTGGTGATCGGTGTCTCTGTGACCACATTGCTTTGGCGGAGGTCCGCACTGTCTCGAGTGTTTTTGTAGTTTTATTGTGTCATGATGCCATCTATTTTGTCAACAGTCCCTCCTGTAGCAAAGCAGCTCCACAACGTGATAACTTCACGGTTGCTTAATGTAAGCTCGGTCCTCTGAGGGAGAACGCGAGACGTCAACTGAAAATGTCGAATTTCAGGCATTCTTTCGCTGAACTAACTCAAACCAAGCTATTCAAAGAATGCACGTTGGAATGTTGGAGACCCCTCACTCATGAGAATGTGACAGTCACTGACCCAACAGTATAACAGCGCGTGGCATGACCAAATCTGCCTCTTTTGCCAAGCCTAACAGGACAAGGTGACTTGAGGCCCATGATGACGTCTCACGTTCTCCCTCAGAGAACTGAGGTTATGTTAAGGTGGTGGTCTGAGTATGGTTTGCTAAAAATCAAAGGTACGGTTCGCTTAATCTGCTTGATGTGAACACAAAACGGTCCGGGTTCACTTTGCCTTTTTGCGTTGTATTTTATCCCTCTAGACTTGCCGTTGTCGCATAACTGGCTCCTGTATTCATCTCGAGCAGAGAGGGAGTTTTCTCTACCATTCTGATCACGATGTAAACATACTGTCTGCAGACATGACAGACACACAGACATACGTCTGTTCTTCACAACGTGATAAGTTTAGGCTAGTGACAAACCATCAGTTTTCGAGATACCCCTACCCATGGTAGAACTATACGCAACCATGTTTTCTTCATCTTTAAGGCCTCCCATACATGAAATGGATTCTTGGCCGATTTTACTGCAAAGATAGTTAAATTCATAGATATTGTCACACACCCCATAACTAAAAAAAGAACAAACATGGACCCCTGCCGAATGGGACTTAAGACATGTAAACTCATACAGAATCTTAATACAAGCTCTGAGACCTTTGAAACTTGGCATGTATGTAGCCAAGAAGTTGCTGTACCTTATAGAAATGTATGTGAATATCATGAAGTATGCAATGTTTAGAGACCTAAGAACACATGCCTAAAATAGGCGGACATGGAAAAAATGGACATCTTTACAGAATGTTTAGTTTGTGTTTGCTTTGTCATGTACAATCAGGTTGCTATACCTTCCTCAATGTATGAGGCGTCCTAAATTAAGGAAAATGATGCATTGACATAAATAAGGCCCAGTCCCATTTCTATCACTTTACTATCACTTCCCCTCGATTTTGGCCCTAACACTCGGTTTGTGCGTTCATGTGTAAGTGTAGGGTGTCCCAATACTTTCGGCACCGAGGGATAGTGGCTTTCAGCCCTTCAAATCCCCCCATCAAACGGAGGGAGGTCGGGTGCAGACTTCGAGCGAAGTGAAGTTGAAGTGAAGATGAAATTACCCACGATTCTTTGCGAACTTCATGTCGGTACCCGATCTGTGTCCGACTGCCCGAGCTGTGTCCCGTTCTCTCAGCTCTGGATAAGAACTTCAAAAATATAGCTACTATTGCAATTAAGCATGTTTTTATATATTTTAATGTTGGGATATCTTAGTTTGATGTAAATTCAGTTGAATTCCGCACTGGTGTGTTAAAACATGACTATTAGAAAGATCGATATTTTTCAAAGTGCGCAAATCTTTCACCAGAATTACCAGAGCCTCTCATGTGGGTGATGATAATTGTCGATGACGGCTTTTGAACAGTTTACCCCGGTTAAGAGCCTTATATCCGTTCAGTGTAACGATAGATGCATGAAACAGGTGAAGATGTTTTTATGCGAAGTGCTGTCCCATTTATTAGGGGAAGATCGCACTTCTCACTACACAATCGAGGGGTGTCTCATCTTGGAGGGAACGAGTGCTAGTGTTAGGGAATAGAAATGGGATTGGGCCTAAGTCTCCAGTCCAAAGTCCATGGTCAGTGCTGACAAGGCTGTTGAAAATTTCATTGGTATAGCAAAGTTAGTTACATGAGTTAAGTACTAGTCTATATTTAGGATCAGCTACTTTACATAACAATACATTTCATATGACAAAATATGGAAACAAAAATTGAAATTCAAAGACATTAGATCATGGGCAGGATATGCTTAAGCACACCTCCCAATAAAACCATTTTGGTCTGGCAATAGCGAAACAATAGTCTGGCCATGATGGATAGAGCCTAGGGGCGGAATCTTTCAAAATGCCGCATTCAATAGGAAAGTGCTATGACCGGCTATGACCAAAGCCAGAGAGCTCTTTGTATGGCTGTAGCTACAACCAATCTGAGCAAACAACACTAATCCCTGTCCATATTATTGGATAGACACTGCCAATTTCTGATACAATGGTTCCCTATGGCTGATAGCTAGACGCACCTGTTGAGCATATCAATTTGCTACTGCTAGAGTAAGTCTAAAGTACTGACAAGACTAGACTTAAATATTTGTTCCTGTACTTCAGAAGAGGGGGAGGGACAAACGGCAGTTGGGTTTGATAAAAATATCTAATCATTAGTGGGGTTGTGCTTAATCCATAATCAAGTCTCCAGTCAAGTCCATGGTCAGTGCTAAGAAGAATGTTCACAAATTGGCAAAGTAAATTACAGCAAAGTAAAGTACTGCATTTAGGATACATTCATAAATTATATCATATGACACTTTTTACTATACAGCAGGGGTCATCAAGTATGGGGGCAGGGGTCTGGTATAGTATGGTAGGTCCATAATATGTCAATAAGCAGTTTTCCATCCAACTTATTCACATTTAATTTTTGCAATAAATATCAAACACCACTTAAAGCAATATACCGGAGTAAGTTTAAGCATAGTCCTGCTGCACGAGCCTTCTAACAGCAATATATTTCGCATGAAATGAAAAATCTTCAAGCAGCACAGACCGCGAAGCACTTTACATTGAGTCAATGTAACCTCAGATCTTACTTTCGGTTTCCAACAGTCAGGTCCCATTGATTCAGTGTAAAGTGCCTGTTCGCTTCTGCGTTCGCGTTCGGTCTGTGCTGTACCAAATTATTTTGTTCCACTCGCTAACTAATGCATTTAGCAAGCTCTTTCAACAGGGCTATGCTTGAATTCACTCCGGTACTCTCCTTTAAGCAAATTAGATTATATTTGCATCATAGGGCAGATCTGATTTGTAAGTGCTTCCATCCATAGAAATTGTTATTCACATAACCTAAACATGCATTACAAGTTGGGTTTAAACCCACATAATTACATCAGTCCATTACTAGACTACTTTAATATTTGTGCATAAAATATTGCATGTCTGCTGTAAAAAATGCAGTAGCCTACTTTGATGAATGCACTGTGTATGTCACATAGGTCTTTTGTCCACATTTATGGCCCACACATCCTGGCTCTCGATCCACCATCTGCCATGGTCATCAGTCTGCCACTCTTTTCAATGACCAGTCACACTCAGTCACCCTCAGACATCCACTCATTCTCTGTTGACCACTCACTATTGTACCAAAGTACCTGAGGTGCTGGCTTAGACTTTTGGCAGTGGACACCCTAGTGGTGGGGATAGCTAATAGACTTGGGCTTTCGGCAGTGGACACCATATAGTGCTAGATAACTGATTGGCCTGGGCTTTGGGCAGTGGGCACCCTTGTGCTGGGGATAGCTGATAGACTTGGCCTTTGGACATTGGATACCCTATAGTCCTGGATAACTGACAGGCCTGGGCTTTGGGCAGTGGACACCCTAGTGCTGGCTAGCTGCTTGGCCTTTGGGCAGTGGAAACCCTTGTCTCTGCTAGTTGATAGGTTTGGGCTTTTGCCAGTGTGCTGGATAGCTGCTTGGGCTTTGGGTAATGGAAACCCTAGTGCCGGGGATAGCTGATAGGCTTGGGGTTTGAGCAGTAGAAACCCTAGTGCCTTCTGGCTGATAGGCTTGGGCAGGGGCGATTCTAGGTTCTGAACTTTAGGGGGGCTCAGCCCCCAGAGCTGATAGTGGCTCCTGGTTTGAACATCATGCTTTCCAATGCTTAGATTTACGCATTTTTAATCAAAACAACCAGCTACGAAATCGTTCCAACCATAAGCACTGACATGCAGCCCCCGTAATGTTGTCACTTGATAAATTTTCCTAAAATCTTTTAAGAGTATACTTTAAATGCTGGTCATACTGGTGGAGGAGAAGTTGGGCTTTTCATGGACATCATATTGTTAATGTCTATAAGAATAATTTGTTCTGTTTCATTTTGTGTTCTAACAAAATGAAACACTGACATTCTGGGAATCAACCAGGTTTGCAACAATGTATGCAATGGTCCCTAAAAGCTCTGCCGAATCTCTAAGCAGAACAAATGGGGCAATTCACACCTGTCCCCTATACCCCAAGGATTCCCCAAACATGTTGTTGGACACTCAGGAGCTAGGCCATAATGTTTGTATAGTTTGATTTGATAGCCAAGCCATTTTCTGTCTGAAATTGAACATAATACATGCCATGAAAGTGAAACAATATCCTAGTTATTTTTTTTTATCTGAGTTTTAAAAAAAATTGCATTAATCATGTGATTAATCAGTTAATTTTGCCAGCACTAGTTGTTACCAATAAACCGTCTTTCAATTAATACAGGTTTCGGCATCATTCCTTTTCCTCCCTGTAACGACCACGCATAGAACAAAAGATTTTGTTCCAACAGTTGGTGACCTTCCAACGTTTGGGGGGGGGGGGGGAGGGGCTTCTGGGCTCAGGCCTAGGGGACTTCCATCCAGTCCAGTGGATAGACAAATAGCCCGGGCAACTCATAATCAGGTAAGGAGAAACCTATTTCATTGAATTCTCCATAGTTAGAATTGTTCAGATAGTATAGAATTTTTGTCTGTCTGCCGGGACTGGAGGAAGACTAAATGACGGTGTAAGTGGTGGCAACATAAACACAAACTGTGGCCAGAAAACTACCTTGTGCGGGAAATTAGTGAAATCGGGGGTCCCCTGCAGTCAGAGACCTTGAGGCTTCTGCAGCAAAAAGGGACAAGGGGTTTTAGCAATTAGTTAAAACAAAAGGGGTCCTCTGCAGTGCCTTCTGCAGTGAATTAGTGGAAACAGGGGTCTCCTGCAGTCGGAGACCGTGAGGCTTCTGCAGCAAAAAGAGACAAGGGGTTTTAGTAATTAATGAAAACAAAAGGGGTCCTCTGCAGTGCCTTCTGCAGTGAATTAGTGGAAACGGGGGTCTTCTGCAGTCAGAGACCGTGAGGCTTCTGCAGCAAAAAGAGGCAAGGGTTTTTCTGCAGTTAAAGACCGTGTGGCTTCTGCAGTAATTAGTGAAACCAATAAATAAAAAGAGTAAAATAGAGCACAAGGTTTTAAGAAAAAGCTAGCATCCTGGAAAACTAGGCCTATTGTCATGTGTGTATGTGGTCTGAGGATAAGTATTTGGCTGAGTACTAGTATTATTATGAGTATAATATATTAAGAGTTGTGATATGCCGATAGATTATGTAATAAATTGTGTAACTTATATACAGTAATTACCAAATAACATAATAACTGAAAATAACGTTTTTGTTGGGACAAATTGGATTAGAAACAAACACTACAAAATAATTGGGAAAGTATTGAACTACAATTAGACTGGGCATCGCCACAGGCAAGATAGGTATAACAACAGTGAATTTACCGATAGCAGGGGAGCTGTGACAAATTTTTGAGAACAATTATTAGATTATTACAATTATTATCAGTGGTCAATCCAACACACAAAATAGTTGTAGGCAAAAAAAACTAAATAAAGCATTAGAGCATTTGACTGATGTGATTAACCAATTAGCTGAAAATCTTGATAAAATAGCTGGCCTAATGACAAACAAATGGACTAGAAATAGTGTATTAATAATAAGCACACTGGAAATTCAAATCCAAGCAAAAAGCTTCATGGGAATCTAAAGAGGGATTTTAACAGAACAATGGGGTCTGATAACAGAATAACATTCAAGGTCGAAGAACTGCCTAGGATTGATAACCCACTCAATGTAGCACCTGACTATGATGAGACTGAAACTAGATTGAGCCAAAGTTACATAAAAGAGGAACCTTCAGTTCTGATAACGGGGCCTGGACACTTAGAAGTGACCAGGATGGATAAAAGGAGGGGAACTCACATTTGATTGGAGGATATGTAATTGGAGGATATGTAATTAACAAATACTCATGGGGTGGGTATACTGACTGAGTACTAGTGGGAAAAAGATGTGAGACAAGCAAGGATGAGGGAAGTAGCAAAAGATGGGAAGGAAAGTAGGAAAAGATGGGATGAGGAAAGTCTCAAAAATGGGTTGAGGAAAGTAGCAAAAGCAAGCAAGAGAGTTTGCGTAATACTGAGGAAAGAAAAGCAACAAAGCAAGTAGACATGAGAAAGGATATGAAAAGTTGGGACAGCAGGCAGAGTGCATGCAGTGATAATGACAGTAAAGATGACCATGAGCAAGTGAAAGTGTATACCCGACCTAAGAGTAGTGGAAATAATCGATAGCAGATAATATTATTGCCCCTTAGAGCAAATAACTGATTTAGATCCCAGACGGTGCTGTAGGTGGTGAAACCAAACGTAGGGAATTTGTTCAACCTCACATCCATGTAAACTGAAAGAGTTAACCTAAATTTCCCAAGCTTTAAACTAACAATGTCTTAATAATCTTTGGATGTGGGACACTTTTCTTGTGATTGCAGCAATAATCGAGTGGTGCAGACTGCACCAGACTCTGTGTAAAAATGTACAGGTTGATTTTTGATGTGAGAGACCAGACGAGTGGGTGCCAGTGTGATGACTTATCATGGATATGTCGGCGCCTGGAGGAGCTGCTGAGTAGAACAGTGAGGGACTGTGCTGATGGCTTTCATGCTAGGATTTAGAGAATACATGATAATAGTTGATTTTGCCCTTAGTTAGCATTAAAGTAAAGAATATGTTAGAGACAAATAACAGGTTGTGTACGGGACACACGCTGTGCCTCGTCCCGCTGCTTTCGTCAGAAGGTGCGGAGGGGGCCTCCCAGCGGCAACATGTTATTTGTCTATCTTTTGCTGGCTGTGCTGCATGTGAGGATTGACCTAGACCATGGGTTCCCAAACTTCATCAATGACGGCCTCCCCTCTGAAAACAGTGACACCTCCGCGCCCCCCCTCGCCTCCCCGCTGTGACAATAATTTCAAATAATGATATTCACTTCAGTTAAGCCACTTATATCTGTACTATACTATGCAATGCAGTGAGTTATCAATAAAAATCACAGCAAAATGGAATCCATTCAGAAGAGCTATAAATCGGCACTGTTGCTAACTTTAGTTACGTTATGAAGTTCGGTGCAATACACATAGGGATCAGTAATACTTCCCACTATCCAAAACATTTATCATCTCTTTGATTATTTCAATTTTATAATGTTAACAATTGCATTATCTTTGGAAAAAATAAATTACTCTAAAATGACATTGGTTTTTCTTTCTTTTTTGAGTCACCTTCCGCGCCCCCCCTCAAATCATTCCACGCCCCCCTGGGGAGGCCCGCCTGACAGTTTGGGAACCTCTGACCTAGACCATGTATCTGATAGTATGCTCATTGAGCTGGTCAGTGACGTTCATTGCCTTAGGGTCAGATAGTTGAGGTCTTGAAGATTTGAAGTTTAGTCTACTCTTAGTGCTATTAATCTCTCTGGCTAATTATGAGAATTAATTTGATCATAGTTCTAATGGTTAAGTAATTAATCAACATTTGCGTTGACCCCATAAATGGGATCAAAGGAAGGATATGTAAGAATAATTTGTTCTGGACACTGTGTTCTAACAAAATGAAACACTGACATTCTGGGAATCAACCAGGTTTGCAACAATGTATGCAATGGTCCCTAAAAGCTCTGCCGAATCTCTAAGCTGACAGAACGTGTAGAAATGCACCTTCTCCAGCAACCCACTTTGGATTGCTGTACTTTGTGTTGTTACCAATAAACCGTCTTTCAATTAATACAGGTTTCGGCATCATTCCTTTTCCTCCCTGTAACGACCATGCATAGAACAAAGATTTTGTTCTAACATGTCACAGAATAGGCCTACCCAGCAGTTGTGAATCGAAGATGGTATACTATTTGATAAAGCAGGGTAGACTAAGCCTGCCGGGGGGGTCTGTGGGTACTCCCTCAGAAAATTTTGGAATAGTTAGATGTTTTAACATGTTATTATTTTAATTATCCTATTAGCACTTCATGTGAGATTTGAAGTTTGATGTTGCACTAAAAAGTAGTACAGCCAGGCAATAATAGATTGAAAAGTAGTATTGCCGGGGCAATACTGGCAATACTGAGGATGGCAGCCCTGCTTGAATGATGGTAATGGTCAGCTCCAAGGTAATACTAAGTAAGTAAGTAAGTAATAATACTTACTACTGTATGAGAAAAGATTGTTTATTTTGGAGTGTTAATGCTCTGGTGAAATGTGAATGATAAGGCATATGTGCTATATGACTTCCAATAGCTTTAGAAAAATAAAAAGTTGAAAGCATGTATTTTAATATTTTATTCCTAGTCTATTGCGCAAAGAGGAATGCAAGAGGTGCAATAAGGCTGCATCATATTCTTTTCTATCAGGGGTAGTCCTAAACTCTGATGTCCTAGGTGAACAGGCACCTTATCTGTCCCCCATTGCACAGGCATGGCCCACAGAACGATGTGATTATGGGTGCTCCCTTGGTAATACAATATTTGGGTAATAGAAAATTAATCCGTTCAAATTGTAGGTCTATCATAATATCCAGTATTTTGGGGGGTTTTGTTTTATTTCTTGAGCTCTTCTTGAGTTACTAGATGGAAGTCCAGCAGCCAATTAATTCACCAGATAAAGATATTTCGGGTTAGAAATAATGTGTATATCCAACCTCATCAGACCATTTTTTTAATGGCTTGATGAGATGTGCGCTTAAGCCCAGGGCCGGACTGGGACCAAAAAGTGGCCCGGGCATTTTTGGCCATGGCGGCCCACCATGATTTTATTCAATAATAATAACATTGTGGCTAGCTAAAATAATACTGTAAGTTGGACGTAATGCATGAATATGAGAGATTTAAGTAAAGTTGCCCAATATCCTTTATGAAAATTATGAGTAAATGACAGCCCCGGCCCAAAAATGACCATCGGCCCACCGGGCATTGCCCTGTATGCCCTATGGCCAGTCCATGCCTGCTTAAGCCTGTATTGCCCATGATCTTCTATCTTTCAATTTCAACGTTTTGTTTTTATTTTTATATTTTTGACTCATGAAACTTACTTTGCTATACCATTGAAATTTGTCAACAGCCTTGTCAGCACTGACCATGGATTTTGGACTGGAAACCTAATTATGTCAATGCATAATTTTCTTTAATTTGGGACACCTCATACATTGTGGAAGGTATAGCACCCTGACTGTGCATGTCATATTTACATATTGGGTATTGCTGGATTCAGCGCAACTTCACCTTTCCAACAAGTCATACCATGTGTTTCTATGACATTCCCTGACAAAGCAAACACAAACTAAACAAGAACATTCTGCAAAGATTTTTTTTGAGTGACATGTTCAGATCAGATCCAGTCAGAATCCTGGAAAATTATTTTAGTGGAATGTGGATTTTTGTTACATCCATAACGTAACTTCAGTAGAATATCTTCAGATCAAATTGAATAAACTAGCACTAGCCTATGTGAAAGTTACAAATTTGCATATTCAACTGTAGGCAACTTAAAAAATACCATGCTTGCCTTTGTTCTGTCACATTTATAATCCTAAAAATGTTCAAAAGAACTGCTACTATGAATAGAAAATGCATACCAACCCCCATTGTCTTTATCATCATAATTATGAAAGAGGCAATGGATAGCCTGATGAAAATACACAGCCCAGTGCCACTACATCCCCCATAATCCGAAGCACTCAAAAGATAGAGGTCTGAGACCTCCAGAAGAACTATATGAATGAAATCTTTATTGGGATAACCCCTTGAGATGTGGCATCCCGTTTACGAGAGGGTCCCGAGCAAGACACATACAACGGACAACACAGTATACACATGTAACAGCAAATACAACAAAAATATAAACAAGAAAACACAAACACACAACAATGGAAATTACATAAAAATAAATTAATAAGAGAAACATTAAGGGACAGCAGACAATGAGACAAACATACGAGCACACACACACACACACACTCAAATGCTAAACATAATGCATAAGCCTACAAGTACTGGATAAGTCAGCTGTACAATGTTTTGAAAAGCTGAAAAGGTGTTTAAGGAGTTGAAATAATAAGGAACATAAGAAGCATTTAAGAAAAGGGGGAAAGAAAAGTGAGAGAATAGAGAGAGAGAGAGAGAGAGAGAGAGATAGAGATGCTAGAATAATTAAATAAAAGATATTATATTCTACAGGTGCAAGTGTTGGCAAAATAACTTTGAAGTGCATGCTTAAACATGTTGAATGATGATAGAGATCTTATATTTGATGGAAAATTATTCCAGTCAGATGGTGCTTTAAAACTGAACACTCTTTTAGAGACAGACTTAGAAACAGAATGAATCGAGAAAAATAACTGTGCAGTATGTCTTAGTTGGTGAGTGGAGGAAAAGGGAACAAGGTGTTGCTTCAGATAAAATGGATAATCAAAATAAACACATTTAAAAATAAACTGTAGCTAATGAATGTTTTTTCTTAGCTGTGGTGTGGGCAGACCAAGAAGCTCATAAAGTGTACAGTGATGTGTTGTAAATGGATAAAGGAATAAATGGAATAAAGCGACACATTCTATTATAAGCAGTAGTGAGCGGTGATAAAGAGGAGGTTGAGGCAGAACAGTAAACGGAATCTGCATAGTCCATAATGGGTAGGATTAGTTGGAATGCAATCTTTTTCCTGGCATTGAATGGGAGGCAATTTCTAGAGCGAAAAAGAAGACTAAGAATATTATGTATTTTTTGTGTAATTTGACTGATGTGATATTTCAAAGAGAGTTCTGGATCAAGATACAAGCCAAGGTATTTTATGTGATCAACCTTATTTAAGATTGTTCCATCTAAACAAGAAATGACACATGACTGTCTTACATTTGGATTGGATATTCTGCCTTGTGCCAAAGATCATGGTAAATAATTTCTTTTTATTGAGTAGAAGCTTATTAGTGGCTAGCCATTGTTGAACATTATTGAAGTCAGTCTGTAAATCAGCTTCTATTTGTGTTATGCTATTGTGTGATGTGTAGATGACTGTGTCATCAGCATAAAGCTGGATATTGCATTTACAGATAGTTGGTAAGTCATTGATAAATATAGAAAATAAAAATGGACCAAGTGTCGACCCCTGTGGCACCCCCTGAGGTTGAGGTAGTGTGTCTGATTTTTCACCATTAATGACAACACATTGTTTTCTATTGTGGAGATATGTACTGAAACAAAGTAAGGCTGTGCGCGAAAGGCCAATAGAGTGAAGTTTGTCTAAAAGAATATAATGATCAACTAAATCAAACGCTTTTGTCAAATCAATAAAGATAGCTCCAGTTAGTTCAGAAGTGTTTGAAGCAGAGAATATGTCATTAGTTAATTTTAACAATGCAGTAACAGTGGGATCATTTAAACGAAAGCCTGACTGAGAAGATGACAGAATATTTTTTATCTTTAAGATAGCTGGACAATTGATTGTAAATTAATTTTTCAAACACTTTAACCACAGAGCAAATAATTGAAATTGGTCTGTAATTGTTCAAATCAAGAACGTCACCTCCTTTGTGTACAGGAGTTACACGTGAACATTTCCAGATATTGGGTATTTCATTAGTGGACAGTGACATATTGAAAAGGTCACATAATGGAAACATGAGCACAGAAGCAGCGAGTTTGAGAAATCTGGCCTCAATACCATCCAGCCCTGAGCCACTACTTGCTTTGAGTTCCATTAGTGCATTCTGTACCTCAACAGGTGTGATAGGTCGAAAGTTAAAGGTACTGTCAGCTATCCACCTGGTATGGGAATTGATGTTCAAATTACTTGCTTCAGGTGATAGAGAAGAAACTGATAAAAAGTTATTGTTAAAAGCTTGTGCCATACGTAGCAGTTCCTGTATGATTTCATTCTTTACTTTGATTTGCTTAGGTACGGATTTATTATTAGCATTCATTATTGTTTTAATTTTAGCCCAGAATTGTCTGGGATTTTTACAGCTTTCAGTTAATGATTCTTTGTTTTAGTCCGATTTTGCATTCCTTGTCATAGTTTTACTTTGATTGCGTAGCTTTTTGTAATCATCCCAATCAGCAGGGTTTTTTGACACACGATATTTGGCCCAAGCAGAATCTCTCTGTTTAAAAAGCTTTATCAAATCTGCATTTATCCAGGGAAGATGCCTTCCTTTTACCTTTACTGTTTTTAATGGAGTGTGTTTATTTATAACTGTGATCACTTCAGAATGAAAATAATCCCAAGCCTCTTGAATGCTTGGAATTAACTGAAATCTATCCCAGTTTATTGAAACTATATCATGTATAAATTGATCTACGTTTAATTTGTTATATTGACGAATCGTGATTAGCTTGGGAGGCAGTTTTGGTAATTTTATTTTCCATGTACAATAGACAATAGAATGGTCACTAAAACAATCAGACATAACACCAGATTTTAAGAATGTACTTGGGTGGGAGACTAATATCCAGTCAAGTAGTGACTGAGATGTTTGAGTAACACGGGTGGGTTCACAAATTAGCTGAGACAGATTCAAATTTGCAAAACTATTTTTATCTGAAGCAGATGATCTGTCAAGCCAATTTTTATTGAAATCGCCTAATAATATAATTTCATAATATATGTGAACAGAAAGAAAACTGAGGCCTCATTAGAGCTGAAGCAGACCAGAAAGAGGTCAAGTCCTCTTGATAATGTGAACACAAAAAGAACTGAGTTCGTTTTGTTTGGGTTCCCTTTTTAGTCCTTTTTTAGAGGACTGAGTTTGTTTCACTTGAAAGGGACCCACCCTTAGTTTACTCTTTCTCCACCTGCATTCCAGCTTCCTACATTTTTTTGTAAGTTTGCGGGTTTCATCATTGAACCACGGAACTGTTTTAGCCTTGGGGCGTCTTCGGGTTCTGAGAGGAGCGGCAGTGTCGACAGTGGCTGATAAGGCACTATTTAAGTTCTCAGTCTGCGTGTCTAGGTCAGGTGTGCAGCAGGAGCCTAGAATGTCTGGTAATGTGTGGATCATAGTCGATTTTGCAGCGCTGTCAATGCGACGATAAATACTGTATAAGTAGACTTATTGGGATCAAGGCATTCAGGGCTAAAACATTAAAAAACAAACAGAAATGATCCGTGACCGCCGTCTGTTCAACAGACAAGAGGTCAGCATTAACCCCCAGTGTACTGTGTGCACAACCAAATCCAGTATGTTTCCATGGTTATGGGTTGTGACATGCTGGACTAAGTAAAAACTAGTGACGAGATCAGTAAACTCACAAGCCCTAACATCTGAGCTGTTGTTAGTATGCATCTTAAAATCACTCAATAAAAGTACTTGTTCATAGTTAACTATTACTGTAGACATTAAATCAGAGAACTCCGTAAAGAAAGCAGAGTTATGTTTAGGGGGTCTATATCGCTAAAACAAGGATGCACTTTGGGCCCTTAATAGTAAAAGCCAAGTATTCGAAAGACCCAAAATAACCAAATGTGCATTTAGTGCAGTTATAGCGATCCGAGAAGATAGCTGCAATACCACCCCTCTCTTCCCTTGCCTTGCTGAGAAAATACCGTTGTATTCAGCAGGGGAGGCTTCTATGACAACAGTGTGAGCAGTGGAGGTGAGCCAACATTCAGTGAGGATGAAAAAAATCAAGGTTATTCTGAACAATATGGTTATTTATATAAACAGTTTTGCTGGACAATGATCTAATGTATTTTGACATGTATAACATGAATTGGGGTTAATTGAGTAGTAATGAGTAGTGTTGGCTATACATTTATTTTCAAGTTGTTCCATTTAAATAAAATAGCAATAGGCCTAACATTAAAGGTGCTATGTGGAATTCCTGTCAAAAAATCATATACCATACTCCACACTCAAGGTGGTGGTGTTCAGCATAAACCAGAGCCATAGCCTGTAGAGTTTGAGGCTCTTCACAAAGTATTTTTTCTACCCTATCCAAAAATTAAAAGCTTCCACCATAATTTACAAAGATGGGTAACATGCAACTATATCAAGAAGCTTGATTTCTGCAAGAGCCCATGAAAATAATGGCCTTTAGCCTTTAGCAAAAAGCACGGCTGTAACACAGACTAAGTTAACTAAGTTCAACATATTGACAGGGGACAATGCATCGGCAACACCGAAACGTTAGTGCTTGATAAGAGTTATCGTTTGACTCGGGACATGCAGGTCAGCAGTAAGCACCCAGCCCGCTTCATACACACCATTCCAAGAATGATGAGCGATGCACATGTGTTTTTCTTTACTAACGAATTTGTGATCGAGATATTCCTTACCTACACCTCGATTAAATCAATTGAATGTCCACTATTATTTAGGTGTGCAAATTAATGTTACCAGAGTTGGTCGATATTTTAGATCATATTGATATTTGAGCCAACTAACGTTAACGTTAGCTAGTTGACTGCCACTGCACCCACTGACAATACATTTGGCTCGGGCTAACGTTACTAACAGCTTGATTGCTTTTGACAGGGTCTACTTTATGTTTACAGATCAATTTCGTTAACACAAGCCCCTGTGTTAGCAAACATCAGCTTGGCATACCGCTACATTTAACCATAGGACGTATAGTTGTAACGTTACGGGCTCTGCTATCTAACGTTATCTAACATAACTTTTGACATGGGCAGTGGTAGCCTAATGTTAGTCTTTTTACCTGTTCAGACGAAACATTGCAGTTCCACCATCAATCTTCCTTTAGCCTAACGTTACTTGCTCCAGCTGCCATGAATGGTTTTCAAACTATGTCGATGGTGTAATTCCAGTTTAATCGATTCTTATCTTCACTTTTCAATGAGTGTGTTCCTGGCTCCCATAACTTGTGGTGGTGGTGGGGTTGACGTTAGTTTCAGCTAATCCAGTAGCCTACAGCTCAATCCTTGTACGCTCCTTTTCTAAAACTAACTTCCCATTCTGATGGAAACGTGGGACTTTGTATCTTCCCTAGAATTGACAGCTACTCCAGAAAATGTGTAATAGCCATAAACATGTACATTAACAGGGCATAAATGGACTCTGACAGATTAATTTCAACTACAAGCCAAGTGCTACTAAACCACAGGTGATTTCTTCGTCAACAATCGGAGGTTTGCGAGCTGTGACAGGCCTGTTAGTCGCTAGCGATTACTAGTGGCAAAATTGGTATTACAATACAAATAAATAGGCATCAGGGCCGGGGCTAATTTTTAGCATGCTAATTTGGGTTGATATCTCAGCAGCTGAGTACATGGTCGTAATTTTTGTGTGATGACTGCATTTGTTTCTTCACATTCTCCTGTTGCATTTTGTTTATTTTTTCATATTTCAAACTTCAATTCTTACACAATACACCTTTAATTCTGCAAAAATAGAATTTTCTCTACAATGCTTGCTTAGCGCAGGGTATTTATTATTATAAAAATGAGTAGCCTATTTGACTCAGATCTCTTTTTTTTCTTTTACAGTGGCAGAAATGGGCTTCCATAGAGACCTCCACCTCCGTATAAAATAATTCTAGCTGAATAAAATAACAATGGGCCTAAAATGTCTTCTGCAAAAATAGCATTTTCTCTATACAGGAATTAAAGGCCTCATAGCATACCTGCTTTCATTTGTTTCATTGCTTAGCATAGGGTGTTTATGAAAATGAGCAGCCTATTTGACCCAGATTTTTTTTTTTTATACAGTGGCGGAAATGCGCTCCATAGAGAACTCCACCTCCGTCTAAAATATTAGCCTGACAGCCCAGTCTATTACATAAAATGTACAGAGTACGTCTAGGATTCTAAGCAACTAAAATAATTAAATTTTGGCTTAGCGACCAAGCCAGTCAGGGAAGGTTGACACACGCGAAACATTTGAAGAGCTTAAAACTCGGAGCTGTGCGAAAACTCTGTCAGGCTACGTGGAGGTCACAATAATTAGGAGAAAACAATTTCTAAAAGCGACAAGTTTGCAGGCATGACTCAAAATCCTGTTGAAGTTTTAGCGATCGTGTCGACATGACGTCACATATGCCGGTGTGAACAATTACTGTGTGCACAGTGGGATGACGCTCGAGCAGTATTGGAATTTGCTCGATACAGGTCTAAACTTTTGCTCCTGAAAAAAACGTAAGTTATGGCACCTGGGAATAGAGCTGGAAATATTTGCCCGAACCCGACGGGGCCCAACAGGACCTGCCGGGTTCGGGCCGGTTCGGGGTCTAATTTCAATATTCCAAGCGGGCCCGGCTCGGGCTCGGGCTGAAAGCCGATGCGCGGCAAATATGCGATCACATGATACGCCTAACGTTCGATCTACAGGCATGCGTTAGTAGATGCAAAATTGATGTAGAAGAAGTTAAACGGAGATTAGCCCTTGGCGAATTCATGTTGGTCGAGCCAGTAAATGCGAGGTCGGAGGTGTGGAAACATTTTGAGCACGTTCACAATGAGAAAAACGAGGCAGTGGGGTATGTCAAATGCAAGAAGTGCGACGTGATGTTAAAGTATGACAGCAAGACAACTGGTTATTTTTCTTTTAACTTTGGGCAGATCATTTATTTTAGCCTTGAAGTTCTTGAACTTCAGACATCTGTAGGCTAACTAATCTGAATAAAAAACGTAGAAATGTTCAGCAAAAATGACTCATTGTTGACTGCTTTGATATGCGCACAATTGAAAAATGTCGGGTTGCAAACGGGTTCGGGCTCTATGAAGCTGTCAATCATACGGGCCGGGGCGGGCTCGGGTGGAGTTCTCTCGGGCTGGGGCCGGTTCGGGTCTTAGTTTTAAGGCCCGTTTCAAGCTCTACCTGGGAATACAACAAATCCTACAATAGAGTCATCAATGCACAAAATCACTGGGGCCCAGACACCACTGCTATTGTGGCTTAATGAGGGAATCAATGGGGGCGGCTGCTGCAAGCTAGGTGGCAAGCTAGCATTTTTTAGGAGCAATGGAGCTAATTGTGTTGGAGGTAGGCCTACATGGACTCTTTGCCATTGGAGATGCCGTGGAAGATACAGCGGGTGCAACAGGAGAGGCCGACCTGTGTGGGGATATATCCGCTTTAGCCTATTTGTGCTAAACATGCTTCTTAATATTACAGTACACATTACACCTTTACTTTGGTACACCACATATACTCTAGCATTGAAACAGGCTGCACACAGACTACAACGAAAATGGCACACCACTGAACTTGAAGTGTTTTGCATTGCCTGGAGAGATGGCCAGAAAGAATACAAGATGGGACTGAACAATGCTAAAACAGCTTACTAGTCCTCCCTTATATATGAACATAAAGACAATACCAAACTCCTCTTCAACACAATATCATGTTTGACAAAAAGTAAAAATGAAGTAACTCAGTCCATCCCAAGTCACCTCAGCAGTGATGACATCCTGAACTTTTTCAATAACAAAATTGAAACTAGAGCTGGGCGGTTTGACCAAAAATCAACATCCCGTTTTTTTTTTTTTTTTTTTTTTTTTTCAAATTTAGTCCGGTTCACGGTATTTAATCCGGTTCACGGTTTTTCTTTTCTTTTCTTTTTCTCCCCCCTAAGTGGTTCCATAAGGTGCAACCGCTGAGGGCACTATGAGAAGGAATCACATGCATTAGCCTTCATGAAGCAGTGAAAATTAATTTACATTTATCTTAATATATGTAAATTAACAACCTATGTGTATATCATCTCTGACTACATTCAGTACTCATACTGTTTTGTGTTAACCATGGTCAATCTATGCATCAGACTTTACGGATACTTTATTAGGCCCCAGGCAGGTAGGCTGAGTCCATGAGGCGTGGATCTGCCCAAGGTTTCTTCCTACATAACAAACTATTTACAAAGCAAGGGAGTTTTTCCTTGCCCCTGATTGTCATGGATGCTTCCCGTACTGTCTGTAAAGCGCCGCGAGACAATGTACTGTATTTGTGCGCTCTACAAATAAAATTGAATTGAATTGAATTGAATTAATATATCTATAAATTAATTTACATGTACAGTTTCTTATTACTACAATGCTTTCCCTCAATGCAAGACATGAGATAGATGTCAGTAGCCTACAAAGGAAATTATATTCTAATGTAGGCTAGAAAGGAGCAGAGGTGGAAAGTAACTAATTACATTTACTCAAATTACTGTAATTAAGTAGCTTTTTTGAGTAATTCGTAATTTTTTAAGTATTTTTTTTAAATAGGTAACTTTACTTTTACTTGCGTATATTTTGAGGCAAGTATTGTACTTTGTACTTCACTACTTTTTTGAAACCTCCCTGATTACTGAGTAAAAAAATCAACGTGAGGAAAAAACATTTGGCTGGAACCGAAAGTTAATACAGACTATTTACTGTAGCTTAAAGCTGACCGTGCTTCTTGTAAATGTTGACAATAGCCAAGAAACCTGTGGAAGTGATTAATTCAAAAGCAAAGGAAATCATTTTCTAACATCGACCAGTAGCAAACCGAGGCTTTTCAGGGAGGCGGGTCAAGTATACATTACTTCCCCTGGGCTAATTTGTTGTGCTTACTTGAAAAACATAAGTAACATACCAAACTTGCATGGACAAGGTTTAAAACTTGCCATACAGAAGTAACCTTTACTGCTCAAACCTGAGTAGGTCCTTCAATCGCGCACAGGTGCAGTTGATTAACAGGACGTGTGATGCATCAGTCAGAATAGAAGAGCAGAAGCCACAGCTACAGTTTTTTCTTCCTAACTCTTGCCTGGAGTTTAACTTTGAACCTGCTTCGTTTGGTAAGTTGACATTTCATTTTATCACGTAATTTTTCACAGTAAATGTACTTTAAGTAGCTCATGAGCGTAAAACAGTTGGTTTTGTTCTGGAAACGTTCAAGTGCTAGGCTAAGTAGGCTATTTCAGCCAAACAAGGAGCTAACGCTACCTGAGACCATTCAAAGCATAAACATATTCTAGCAATTAAACCCTGTGAAATTTTAAGTTATCTGGATGTTAAACTGTACACATTTTGAAATTGCCTTCATAGTGAGTTGTCGACAAATTTAGTTCTAGCCATTTTTCAAGAGAAAGTGCGTGCTATCATGCTCAGTCCATCTTCTTTGGACTTAGCATGCTAGTCAGCCTGAAAAGTCACTTCCGACTGTGTGAAAAACCGTGCATGTTTCAAGTTGACAGTCCTGTTTTAGCAGGCTGTTGGATAAAAGTAGGTTAGTTGTCTCTTTTGAGGTGTGAAATATATTGTTATATTTAGGCTTATAGTGAAGGATGTGTTAATAATAGCCTACTGAGTCTACAGCTCTTAAGTCTCATTCTATGTGATATTTTGTAGCATTAGCCTAATGTGCCTGTGTCAATAGTGTCTGAATATACCTATTCATTTATCCCATGTAGACATTTTTTCCTCCATCATATGAGTTGTAGTATCTAACATCACTTATGTGTGTGTGTTGTTCCCCCCCCCATTTCATTTTTTCCTGATATGATGTAGGCTAATGGCCCAGACAACATTCAGGTTCCTGATCAGGAGGAATGCCAACTTGTGTCTCTATACCCTACCTGCACCCATCCTTTCAATCATGCATTAAGGTGATAGGAGAATGTAGGAAATATCCTTTGATGGAAACAGCCAAAACTGTAACGTTACATTTTTCTAAAACATAAGAGGTGGCTTAACAGATTGATACATGTCCCATGGACTATGCTTTGTAATGTATATCCATAAAATGAAAAACACTCTCTGCCTTCCAATCTGTATAGGCCTAACCTAGTTCAGTCGAATACATTTTTCTTAATTCACTTTAGACACTTGTGGTTTCCTACGGGATGAAAAAGTACTATCTTAGTATGAAGTTTTGACTATATGTGTTGATAGGATGTAGCTAATTGAGCAATTTTATGCTAAATTACACAAATGTGTATCAATATGTGACTGAATATTTGATGATGTACCGTATCTAAATGTTTTCCCCATTTGTATGACCTGAATATTTTTTACAATAAAAAAAATAACAGATCTGAGCTGTCAGCTTACTTTATTCCATAATGTTAGTAAGTTGTTTTAGGTTAGAAATCATGTTTTACTGTATAATCTTTTTTTACTGGATATTTTGCAAGAAAGCATAGCCTATAGGAAGTACTCAATGTATAATAGTAATTTAACAGTATTAAGAACAACTTTTTTTCAAGTAAGCTTTACTGGATGTTATGAAGTAAAGCTTACTAGTTGATTTTAAGTAACTTGAACAAGCAAGTCTTAAGTAGAGCTTCTGTAAAGTAAACTGAACTTGAAAAGAAAAGTTATATTTACTTAACTCGTTTGAGGCAACGAGTTTCCACACATTTTTCAAGTAACCGTTACAAATTCTTTTTTACAGTGTGGCTGGGCTGATTACTGTCACTGTTATCTGGATCGGTTGCCAGGTCAGAATGAGATTAAAGTTTGATACCTAACCTACAACTCCTACGATTGAATACATTTCTCATCTAAAAAAACGGAAAACCTTATGAATTGTGATTGGCATGTAGGCCAATGTAAGTGCTCTCTCAGTCATACCATCTACAGTATGTTGTATTACCTGTACATAACACTGTACATACACATTTGTTTTTTAGAGATGTGAGAAGGGGGGCTTTACACAGCTACAGTACTACCCTTTGCTTACTGTAATGTCATTGTCCAAACATTCATTCATTCATTCATTACAACGAGTTTGATTGTGGTTACTGAATTCTTGGGGTTGCTAAAGCAACCAAGCAACGCCCTAGCATTGCTTTTGATTATGATTTTTTTTAATATATATCAAATAATTGAAAGTAACTAAGTAACTTGTACTTTAAGTACATTTTAAATGAAGTAATTTTTACTTTTACTTGAGTAGATTTTTTGTTGGTTACTTTTACTTTTACTTGAGTAGAATTTAAGCAAAGTAAAGATACTTTTACTTAGTTACAATTTTTCTGTACTTTTTCCACCTCTGGAAAGGAGTCTCATAGGGATCTCCAGACTTCTGTCAGTAGCCTACTCAGAGGAGGGACTAAAGTGAAGGAGTGACATGCCATGGTAGTTGCAGAAAAAATGCAGAATCTTTTTTTATTTATTTATTTATTTTTTTTAAAAAAAGGTCCTTTAATGTGACATGTCTGCGACCTACGATTGTTTTGTCTGCGACGACCAAAAACCCCACGATAATAAGTTTGGCATGTCAGAATTTTAATCGCAAGGACGTATGGAATGTTGACATCAATTATTCTAAAGCGCAGTCCCACTAATATCCATAGACATTATAAACTTAACCTACTAATCGTATGTTTCTGTTGCCTATCTATACATTTAATGCTTTCTAGGTTACAAGTTACGCAGCAGCAGATCCGACAGTCTATTTCTGCGACCACACCAAATTTCCATGTGTTATCAGCAAGGTAGATGAAAGCTGAAAAGTAGGCGCTCAATTTCTTTACCGTTGCTAAGGTAACCACAGGCTCAGTCCAAATCGCTGAGGAACTAAAGTTAGACTGACTGAAGATAATGAAAGTAAAGATGTAATTTCTCTCTATAAATAACTATAAAAACTTTTATTCTTGAGGAAGCTTTGTGTATTGTTTGATAAACTGTCTCTGGTCTCACTCTCCATTCTCTCACTCTTCGATGCGTATTAGGTGGCGCTACAATGAAAAACATCCCCAGTGAAACAATTTACCGCACCTGCGTTCTGGAAGTGTATAGGGCTATTTAAACCGGTGTTGCCGGTTTATGAAAAATTCATATCATAACAGAAATAAAAAACGGTTGTCGGTACTAACCGGTATACCGCCCAGCACTAATTGAAACTATACGACTTAAAATTAGCAGCACACTTACAACCTTACCCTCTAACTACTGGTAGCTGTAGCCAACCTGTAGCATACCTTGACTCATTTGTGCACTGATATTAGAAATGTATTCTCGCTTATTACTAAAGCCAAGGCCTCAACATGTCTACTTGATCCCATTCCTACTCACCTCCACCTTTTCCACCGCTGGCTGAGACATTACTTAAAATGATAAATAACTCTCTTAGCTTAAAATTATAAATAATTCTCTTAGCGGGGCATGTCAGACTACAGTAAGCCATCGATCACCATGGCAAATGTGGACCAAACATTTGTGAATGATCTCAACGCATTTTATGGGCGCTTCGAGGTCAGTAATGAACTCTCCCACAATAACGCATCTGTAGTTGAAAATGCATGTTACAGCACTATTGACACAGGCCCACAGTCTATTCCACTGCTTGTTTCAGAGCATGATGTGAGAAGAGTTTTTAAGGGAGTCAACAGCAGGAAAGCTCCTGGTCCTGATGGCATTCTAGGGAAGATACTAAAATCATGTGCTGATCAGCTTGCACCTGTTTTTACAACAATTTTTAATCTGTCCCTAGAAAATTCAGTTGTTCCCAGTTGCTTTAAGAGATCCACCATCATTCCTGTTCCAAAGAAAGCCAACCCCAGCTGTCTAAATGACTATCGCCCCATTGCACTGACTTCAATTGTAATGAAGTGTTTCGAAAGGCTTGTTAAAGACCTCATCTGTGCTAGTTTCCCAGGCTCATTAGATCCTCTCCAGTTTGCCTATCGGTCAAATAGGAGCACCGATGATGCAATCTCCCATGTCCTTCACTCCACTCTCTCACATCTGGATAAAGGGAAAGGAAACTATGCACGGCTATTGTTTATTGATTACAGCTCGGCCTTTAACACCATTGTGCCCACTAAACTTGTCATCAAGCTGGAAAATCTTGGCCTTAATCCTTCCCTCTGCTCATGGATCCTCAACTTCCTGACAGACAGACCTCAGGCGGTGAAGATTGGCTGCTACACCTCCAGCTCAATTACCCTCAGCACTGGTGCTCCCCAAGGTTGTGTGTTAAGTCCACTGCTGTACTCCTTGTATACCCATGACTGCTCTGCCTCCCACAATTCCAACTCTATTGTTAAATTTGCTGATGATACAGTGGTGATTGGACTCATCTCCAACAATGATGAGTCAGCCTACTTTAATGAAGTTGAGATGTTGTCGTCATGGTGTCAAGAAAACAACTTAGAGCTCAACGTCACCAAAACTAAAGAGCTGGTGGTGGACTTCAGGAGGGAGAAACAGCCATACAATCCACTCAGAATCCATGGTGCAGATGTGGAGAGAGTAAGCAGCTTCAAGTATCTTGGAGTTCACATCTCAGAGGATTTGTCATGGTCACCACATATCTCCTCTGTGGTGAAAAAGGCAAGGCAGCGTCTCTACCACCTTAGGAGGCTTAGGAAATTCAGGATCTCTACTGAATTACAGAAGTCCTTCTATACTGCCACTATTGAATCTGTTTTATCTGGGAACATCACTACGTGGTATGGAAACTGCACATCTCAAGACAAATCCACCCTCCACAAAGTGATTCGCTGTGCTGAAAGGATATCCAGGTCCAATCTCCCAGGGTTACAGGGACTATATTCCAGGCGATGTCAGACCAGGGCAAACAGGATCATCAAGGACTCTCACCACCCCAGTCATAATGTTTTTGCAAGACTGCCTTCTGGAAAGCGGTTCCGTTCCATCAGAACAAGAACTGAGAGATTAAGGAAGAGCTTCTTTCCACAAGCCATACGGTTTATTAATGCATGACCTCACACAAACTTTTCTTATTTATTACTATTAATGATTCTTGCTTGCACAAAAGGAGTTCAGCCCCAAACTACATTTCACTGCTTTTTGTACTAACAATTATGCATGTGACAAATAAAATTCTTGAATCTTGAATCTTGAATCTTGTCCCAACAACTTTCAAGTCAGTCATTAAGCCATCTATTAAAAAACCTAACCTTGACCCTGGCGTTCTGGCTAATTACAGACCTATATCTAGCCTTCCTTTTATATCCAAAATACTTGAAAAAAAAATGTGTTCAAACAAATTTGTCGCTTCCTAGACGAGAACAATCAGGAAATCTTCCAATCAGGTTTTAGAGCTAATCGCAGCACTGAAACAGCCTTAATTAAAGTCTTCAATGACCTCCATCTTTCCATGGATAATGGAAATATATCCACATCAATTTTACTTGATCTTAGTGCAGCCTTCAACACCATTGACCACGATATCCTACTACACAGACTTGAACATACAATAGGCATCCGAAATTCGGCATTAGCTTACCTCTCTGATTGATACCAATTTGTACATTCCCATAACGTCTCATCTTGTCATGCCAAAGTTAAATATGACTTTCCACAAGGCCCCTTGCTATTCTCTCTTTATATGATACCACTAGGCGCAATCATTAGGAAACATGGCATTGCATTTCACTCAGCTATATCTCTCTATGAGGCCTAACGACTGCACACCAACAACCACACTCAATGCCTGTCTTGAAGTTTGGATGTCTAACAATTTCATATGCTTGAACTCGGAGATATGATCATTGCCTCGAAACAACTGTAAGACACCTCACTTCACCATCATAATTTGCTTAGCAGCCTTACACTCTCATTCAGCTCACAAGTAAAGAAATTGTGGGTAACTATTGATCAAGATCTCTCTCTGAAGGATCTGCCCAAGGTTTCTTCCTAAAAGTGAATTATTAGTAAACGAAGGGAGTTTATCTTTGCCCGTTACTTATGGGTGCTCCCTGTCTGTAAAGAGCCACAAGACAATGTATTGTATTTGAGCGCTCTACAAAATAAATTTAATTGATTTAATAATAATAGGCCTACTGATAGATATAATACTGTATACATCAGGGGTTCTCAAAGTTTTGATATGTGAGGGCCAATCTAGGGACTCAACATTGACCTGAGGACAGCCAAAGGGGCAGGAGGAGAAAAAAAAGAAGAAAAAAAACCCATTTGTAATCGTTGTAATGACCAGGTTACCTATCAACAGTTTAGGCAACTATTGCAATAAATTAATGCCTATAGATGCACCTAAACACCACTAAATGGAGATTAATTCTTTCAAAGCAAAGTTGGCCTCCAGTTTTAACAGTTTTACAAATATGATATGTCGTCGCGGGCCGCCATTGGCCCCCGGGCCTTACTTTGAGAATCTATGGTCTATATGGCCTACCCGAACAGAAGGCTATGACTGAGTATGTCAATGAAGCCCTCCAGCAAGGCTATATTCGTCCATCCACCTCTCCTGTGGCCTCACCGTTCTTCTTTGTAGCCAAAAAGGATGGGGGTCTCCGACCTTGCATCGACTACCGGGCCCTCAACAGGATTACGGTGAAGTATCGATACCCTCTACCTCTCGTTCCTGCAGCCTTGGAACAGCTCCGTGGTGCCACTGTCTTCACCAAGTTAGACCTGCGCAGCGCCTACACCCTAGTCCACATCTGCAGAGGAGATGAGTGGAAGACGGCGTTGGTCACCCCTAAAGGCCACTACGAATACCTGGTAATGCCATATGGGCTGTCGAATTCACCATCAGTGTTCCAGGGCTTCATGAACGAGATCTTCCGTGAGTATCTCCACCTGTTCGTCGTCATTTATATCGACGACATTCTGATCTACTCTACAGACCTCCTCAGCCACATTCAGCATGTCACCAAAGTGTTAAAAAACTCTGAGAACACCACCTCTACTTGAAGGCGGAGAAGTGCACGTTCCACCAGTCCTCCGTCCAGTTCCTGGGATACAATATTG
This sequence comes from Sardinella longiceps, assembly GCA_027497455.2. Taxonomy (NCBI): domain Eukaryota; kingdom Metazoa; phylum Chordata; class Actinopteri; order Clupeiformes; family Clupeidae; genus Sardinella; species Sardinella longiceps. Next base: position 51,636 of record JAODXP020005725.1, on the reverse strand, counting down.
GCCCTCGGGGTGTGAGCATGGACGACAACAAAGTGGAAACCATTCTGTCCTGGCCAACCCCCCACACAGTAAAGGCCCTCCAGCGCTTCCTTGGCTTTGCCAATTTCTACCGGAGATTCGTCCAAAACTACAGTCAACTGGCTGCCCCCCTTACCAGCCTTCTGCGAAAGAAGCCAAAGAACCTCTCCTGGACTCCTGAAGCTGACAAAGCCTTCCGGGTCCTTCAAAAGGCCTTCACCACAGCACCTGTGCTTCGCCATCCAGACCCTGACCTGCAGTTCATCGTGGAGGTCGATGCCTCCACTACCGGTGTGGGGGCTGTCCTTTCCCAATGCTCCGGCAATCCTCCTCGCCTCCTCCCGTGCGCCTACTTCTCCCGCAAGATGAGCCCAGCCGAGCAAAACTATGACATCGGGAACAGGGAACTCCTGGCCATCAAACTTGCTTTAGAGGAGTGGCACCACTGGTTAGAGGGAGCTAAGCACCCGTTTGTGTTTTTAACAGACCACAAAAACTTGCAGTACCTCCGGGAAGCCAGGAGACTCAACCCTCGACAAGCCAGGCGGGCATTGTTTTTCACTCGTTTCCAGTTTAACATCCAATATAGACCCGGTGATAAGAATGTCAGAGCTGATGCTTTGTCTCGTCTCTTCCATCCTGATGAGTGCCCTGATGAACCAGAACACATTCTACCCGCGGGAGTGGTAGTCAGTCCCATACAGTGGGCCCTGGAGGAGCAGATCACCGCCTCACAGGAGACAGATCCGGCCCCTCTAAACACTCCCGCAGACCGCACTTATGTTCCCCAGTGACTTCGTACTCAGCTCGTCGACTCAGCCCACTCCATCCCAGGCACAGGACACCCGGGGGTCAATGCCACCCTTGCACTCCTTCAAGAACGCTACTGGTGGCCTGGAATGGCCAGCGATGTCCGGAGGTTTGTCACCGGATGTGCAGACTGCGCCATGGCCAAAACACCTCGTCATTTGCCAACGGGTAAACTCCTACCTCTACCCGTTCCCCAACGGCCTTGGTCGCACCTCGGGGTGGACTTTGTCTCTGACCTCCCTTCCTCCCAAGGCTACAAGTGTATCCTGGTTGTCGTGGATCGCTTCTCAAAGGCATGCAAGCTGATTCCCCTGAAGGGCATGCCTTCAGCAGCAGACACTGCAGGGGCCTTGTTTCAGTATGTCTTCCGCAACTTCAGTCTGCTGGAGGATGTGGTCTCAGATCGGGGGCCGCAATTCATCTCTCGCTTCTGGCAAGCCTTCCTGCGCCGGCTGGGGATAACCGTGAGCCTCTCCTCTGGATACCACCCGCCATCAACACACCTGGAGTCGGTTCCTACCCTGGGCCGAGTACGCACAGAACTCCCTATGGCAGTCAACCACTGGATTAACCCCTTTCCAGTGCGTACTCGGTCACCAGCCACCCCTGTTCCCCTGGGACACTGAGTCTTCAGATGTTCCTGCAGTAGACTCCTGGTTCCGTGAGATGAGGCAGTCTGGGCAGAGGCACACCATCATCTGCAGCGGGCCATCCGTCGACACAGCCACCATGCCAACATCCGGCGATCCGCTACCCCAGAGTTTGCCATGGGTCAGAAGGTGTGGCTCTCAACACGGGATATTCGGATGAAGCTACCCTGCAAAAAGCTAAGTCCTAAATTTATTGGCCCCTTCGAAATTACGCATCAGATAAACCCTGTTACCTTCCGCCTCCAGCTCCCTTCTAACTACAAGATCCACCCTGCTTTCCATGTGTCACTCCTCAAACCGTATCACTCACCACACTCTCCATCCTCTACAGAACCTGGTGATGCCGTGGAGCCCCCTCGGTTGTGTCTTAAGTCCTCTCCTGTACTCTCTGTACACCCATGACTGCGTGGCTCTGCACAGCTCTAACACCATAGTCAAGTTTGCTGACGACACCACGGTCATTGGACTGATCACCAATCATGACGAGACAGCCTACAGGACAAAATTAACAACTTGACACAGTGATGTCAGGAAAACAATCTGTCCCTTAATGTTATGAAGACCAAAGAGCTGATTGTAGACTATAGGAAGAAAGGTGATCTGCTTGAGCCTGTTAACATCAATGGCTCTGAGGTGGACAGAGTTAAAAACTTCAAGTTCCTTGGTGTGAATATTACTGAGGATCTAACCTGGGATAACCACACAGACCAGCTTGTGAAGAAAGCCCAGCGCCGTCTCTTCCACCTTAGACGGTTAAGGAAATTTGGAATGAGACCTCAGATCTTAAAGGCTTTTTACAGAGGGACTGTAGAGAGTGTCCTGACAGGTGACATCACTGCATGGTACGGTAGCTGCACTACCACCAAAAAGACTGCGCTACAAAGAGTGGTGCGCACAGCACAAAGCGTCTGCAGATGCATCCATCCAGGACCTGTATAAGAGACGCTGTATTAGAAAAGCAAAAAGAATCACCAGAGACCCCAGTCATCCCCATCATGGACTGTTTCAGCTGTTACCATCTGGCAAGAGATTCCGTAGTCTCAAGTCTAGAACCACCAGACTTCACAACAGCTTTTTCCATCAAGCAACAAGACAGCATTCACAGCCTAGATCTGTGCCTGTCAGTCTTTGCACTTTGAACTTTGAACATATACACTGACTCACACATTTACACACCTAAGCATATTCACTGCATACATTTTCTTAATCATTTTTAAATTATTTATTTCTTGAGGAGCAAAAAACACAAGAATTTTACTCTCCTGTAGTCTATCACTAGACTATAATGAGATGTAATAAAGTTTTTCTTGAATCTTGAATCTTGAATCCACCACTGCTCCTGGACGAGGGTCCTGTCTATGCCATCCGCGACATCCTCGACTCCCGCCGTCGACTTGAGTACTTGGTCGACTGGGAGGGATATGGCCCTGAGGACCAGTCCTGGGTCCCACGTGATGACATCCTAGACCCAACCATGCTTTCCGAGTTCCACAGGACGCACCCCAGTCGACCTGCTCCTCGCCCTCGTGGTCGGCCCCCGCGCCGTCGCCCCTCGTCCAGAGAAGCAGCCCCTGGAGGGGGGGTAATGTCACGGCCACACCAGGCTTTCAGCCAGCCACACCCTCCCCCGACATTCCGGAAGTCCCTGCCTCCCAATCAAACTTGTACTGATAGTACTGATCACCTGCACCTGTATCCCATTAGTAAACTGGCTACTTAAACCCACACCTCCCAAACCTCCCTGTCTGGCCTCGTCGTTGGCAGCCGTGCGAAACGCTCCTGTGACTCTGAACCTTGGAAGTACGCTTTAAGTTAAGTTTGAAGTTTCTCTCTCCTGTGTTCGCCTTTGTGTTCACCTGTCGGTTTAAAGGACACCTCTGTTTGTTCTGAACTGCTACCATTCTCAGTTATCCTTGAGTATCTCCTGTGTGTTCGACGACGTTATTAAGCCTGCTTGTTCTCTTGTTTGTGAAACTCCAGTGTCATCTGTATGCTCCTGCACCTGTCTGTTCATTAAATCCGTTCTGTGAAACATATCTTTTGTGTCTGAGCCTGATACATGACAGATAGACACCACCATTCCTGTTACATCACATCTAAAGATCATGCTTTCAAAAAATAATATATACTGTAATTCAGACAATTATTAGGCTGGCTGTTACACGTAATTAGTTAACTTTAAATGGTACGTGTCAAAATGTTCCAGCCATACACCAGGGTCATTTACAGTATAACTATTTTTATGGTATGAAGGAGGATGACACATGTCTGATGTAGAGAGGAGAAGGGATAGAAGTGTTCGGTGATTGGTTAGGGTTTTCCTTTAAAAATTCATTTAAAATTGTGTACCAAAAGCATCAATTATACACCAGATTAACCTAATTCCAGTTTTAGACACAGGTTGTGGTGTAACAAAATATGGAGGAGGTTGGGACATGTCACACCTCATGTTGCATCACATATAGTTACAGTATGTGCCATGAGGATATTTTATTTTTAGGTGGATAGATTGGGCTTTCCTTTAAAGTTACAGAGCAAGATGTATCATTAACACATAAAATCAGACACTGGATTATACACAAGTTATGGGGTATAAAGGCTCTGAGGAAGGTAATATATAGCACAACTCATGTCTGTTCCTAGCTAACATTTAAGGTGATTATCTGTGTCAAGTTTTATGGAGATCCTTCAAAGGATTCTGGAGATATCATACAAAGAGCAGGAAATGACTGAAACCTTTCATTTCAATGGGAGATCTACTTTTGGGGCTGTAAAATCACAAAGCTGCGAAATCCAACTTGCCGTCATGTGAAAATATACTCCAGAGATATATAGCTTTGAGAAAAATACCCTCCCCCCAAAGTGATATCAGTAAACCAGACAAAAACTGTTGAAAGCAGTTAAAGAACATGAACTTTAAGCATACAGTATGTAAAAGAAATAATTCTGTATCCACATACAGCCAACTATGTCAGTAAAAAGCAGAATAGGCAACAAGGAGTGGACACCCATTCTTCAGCTGAGGAACTTAGTGGAGTTGGACTGAAATAATCAGGCCAGGATGACAAATGATCTCAGGGAATAAAGGAGAAAAGGTGAGGAAGAAATGGGGAGACTGCAGATTTGTTTCCAAGTTGACAGTGCCCTACATAGACTTCAGAGAGGAAACTGGACTTTATCGCAGGCCACATCTAATTCCCATCAGTGTTTCTCTGCATTTCTTGCTGTGTGTGTAATTCTCAAACCCCACTGCATAAGCTTCAACACCCCCCCCCCTCCCACACACACACACACACACACACACTGCACTATTTCATTGGTGGCCTTATTTAAGCCGGTTTACATTTCTGACCTTGAATTTTGGCTTTGAAAGTTTCTGGAAACTGGGACTGTTGCTACCTTTACTTAGCCTGATATAAATGAGCCCTTTGTTCTACGCTTTGCTTTGTATAAAGGGTCTGGATAGTCAGATATTGAAAAACAATTGCTGGAGGTGTTTCAATTAAAAATATTGGATCAGCCCTTGACAGCCCTTTGAAAGAGTGCCAATGAAGTTGTGGTACCGGTAAGAAATTGAAACTACTTTCACATCCTGCAGAAGAGCTTGAGATTCTAAAAGGCTAAAAACTACAGGCTGCAATAGGGTTGGGTATCGATTGGGTTCTATTTGATACCGATGCCAAATTGGTACTTTTGAAATGTTTCCGGTGTTTGAACTGTATTTAAATCAGTAGCCTACCTGAAAAAAAATAAAAAAAAAATAAAAATTGCCATGTTTATCAGAAGTATTTACCAATACTAGTAATAATAATAGTCTAATTAAAATTATATTGAGCTATTTACTTTGTTACCAGTATTTGCAAAGTGCAAGGTTTTGCATGAATTTGCGCCGATGAGCGCCCATGATGGGGTCACTTATACAGAGTGCATAGGCCTCCTGCGGACACACGCACATAGGCATATGCATTTTCATTTAGCCTAATTTCAACATAATGCAATATTTTATTAGTCAATAGGCCTAGTTATAAATATATTGTGTCAACTGGAGTTTGTTGAGGAGTTTATTCAACAGGGGGCAATACTTTGGCCATATATTTACATAATGACATAATAGCGTTAATGACATACAAGTCACAAAATCAAAAATGTGCTGGTGGAGCAAGGTTTTAAAGACAGCACAGGAAGACTGGAAAATATTTTTCGCATTGCAGAAGTGATGAATGTGAGGTGTATGTTACTTCTGCTCCATTTTTTTATGATTCAGGAATGATGAGACATAGAGATACCCATTAAAGGAATTATCCGGAGTGAATCAACATGTAGCGCTATTGATAGCCACCTCAACCACTGAAGACTGAGATAGTAAAACGGCAGCTAACGGTAACAGAATGGGGCATTTCAAAACTAAAGCAAATTAGTTAGGTTTCGCTTTTGACATGCCTCATTCAGTTAGGGTTAGCTGCCGTTCCGCAAACTCAGTCTACAATGCACAAAATTCGATCGTTGAGGTGGCTTTCAATAGCGCTTAGCAATATAAAACAGCAAGGCTATTAGTAATATTTGCCTCTGTCACTACTTCATTGAGCTAGCAAAAATAGCTAATCGTCGTCAGATTAGCAATTAGCCAAATTCTTACTTGAGACAGAGCCCGTTTACGGAGAGCCTGGCTGCAGTTCACCTAGGGGGGGCGATTGCGGGCGAGTACAAAATACCTGGGGCCTATGGAGCTACATTAGCCTGGGCGAAAGCGACTGTTGACTATGTCATACAGTCTGGCCCAACGCAATTGAAATAGGTTTCCGTAGGTTATGACGTATTCCCTCCCCTGGCTCTCACGCCTACAACTTTCGCTTTCAGTATTAACAGAATTATCACAAGTTCTGATCTATTTTGACATCGTAGTGGCAATAAATCCTCAAGATCATGGATGCTAATGTCATGTACCAATTTTGTGAATGTAATTCGAAAGTGGGGGGGAGAGAATAACAAACGCGTCCCTATCTTGTAGGACTACAACATTTTAAGACATCACTCTAAACTGTGTGCTGATTGGCTAAACCGTAGTAGCCTGACATAGCCCGCCCATAATACGAATATTCATCCGTATCCATGGTCTGGGAACGGTCCTCTGGGGCGTGTTTACATCGGTAGAGAGTCTACCGGCCAATAAGCGAAGCTGATTAGACGAGCTTTCCAATAGTTTCAAACCAGGAGTGAATGCCCTCCCCTCCGCAGTATAATCGCGTCAAGTTAAAGAACCTCCAGACCATGAATACGGATGAACAGCAGTATTATGGTCGGGCTATGTCAGGCTAAAACCGTAGAGTAACCGAGAGAAAGGCGGGAAGGGGGGTTTATTCCAGACTACGTGCGGAGATAAAATGTTTAGCGGAGGTACGTAGGATGGCATCGCCAGGCTAGAGCTACATGGCTAAATGTACTGTTTCTACCCATTAGACGTCAGGAACTGTCAGATTTGAATTTATTTTTTGCAAGCTGGACATAGATTAGCTATAAAAAAGTGAATTAACAAACACCCACACCCTCTCAGTTTTTCATAATATGAGCCTGTTTTGCCTGTGCCTCACTAGCGTTATGCTAACTGGCCAGTGAATGAGGGCTGGTGAGGGAGAAATGAGGAGGAATTAGGAGACTGCATGTCGATGTTATAGCGAACGAAAGCACCTAAAAATTTTGTTCCACGATTATTTATACAATCTTTGTCCCCTTGTGAGAATGAGCGGGTCATTCCATGTCAAATCACCCAATGGGTTAAACCCCACCCCCTCAGATATTGATGAAATTTGGTGTGTAGGATCATCACACCTGAACATTAAATTTCTGAAAATTTTAGCTCAATCGGACCAACGGTTCCTGAGAGACACCAGGTCCAATTTTCAGATTTTTGCCAAAAATGGGCTGACCAACCCACATTGACATTACCCTAATTTGCTTATTTCTGGGTCAAATTCGATCATCTTGGTGTCGTTTGAAAGCTAAGACCCCCAGGAATCTGATTATATGATTACTTTTTATGATTAGACCCATTTTGACCAAATGACCCTTTGACCTTTACTTTGGACCTGAATTTGACCTTGTGGATCATGTGACCCTCAAGCGACCCCTGGTCTAAAAGTTACCTCAACATGTTTTGTAGACAATATAAAAAAATCAGAGGTATAATATTTTTCGTTTGTCAGCAATTTTAAAACAAAGTTTGGTTGAATGTGACAAAGGAATATTCCATGCTATCTGGCTACATTACATTCCAGTGTCTATGCTAAGCTACACCTAAAATAAAGCTAAGTTTGGGGTTGGCAGACTAGGAAAATGCATGCACTTAAACAAAATCTGGTTGCACGTGATAAAATGGTCTTTAAAGGAATATTCCACTTTTTTTTAATCAAAATTGGTTATTCACGCTCTTACCGAGAGTCACATATGTGGGTAAAAGCACTTTGGTTTCAGTGCATGCATTTTCCTAGTCTGCCAACCCCAAACTTGGCTTTATTTTAGGTTTAGCTTAGCATAGACACTGGAATGTAATGTAGCCAGATAGCATGGAATATTCCTTTAAAGACCATTTTATCACGGTCAACCAAACTCCAAAAAACTCACTCCCACGTCAGGATGTGGCGACAAGGACACACTGAACAATTGCAGCGAACGATACGAACGAGCCCAACAACGTAAATATAGTGAATAATAAGTGGAAATTTATTCACAGTGATCAAAAAAGTGAAGTGGCAAAGCCAAATGAAAATACTTATAAAACAAAACAAAAATCAACCAAAGGGTTGTTCAAATATCAAAATGTAGCAATGCACGGTTCAAAATTCCTACCAGCCTCACAGCAAGCGGTCACAAAGTCTCCCACACTCTCTCACTAGCCAAAACCCACAGGGCTTAAATAATGCCAAACAATTAACCAAATTGGGGTGCACCATTATAAACAGGGTATTCATAGGTATATGCATCATCAACATTCCTTATATTATTCAACATCATATTTACCAAACATTTTAAATACATCTGGCTAATATTTATATAACATTTCATATATGGATTATTTACTAAAAGTGTTAAATACCACAAGATTAAATATATAGAGAATGCATTTCCCCCCATACAAAACAGTCAATTCCATTCACCCCAATCAGGCAATAAACTATCCCATTACTCAATGTTCATGTTTCCCGGGGTTCGGAAAGGGCGTGGGACCAGGAAGTGGGGTTCGAGCTGTCAGTGTTTGTTTACTGTGTGCAAAGTGTATGAGATGACGGCTAAAATGGATTATGGAGCAGATCAGCTGGTACCTAACTGATCGCTAAGATGTTGACATGTGGGTGAGTGACGGAAAAGTTTTGTTGGTGTGATTGTAACGTTAGAGTTCTAATGAATGGTACCGCGCGTCATACCAAACATTACCGCGTGTGTAAATGCGTGTGTGCGTGTATGCGTGTAAATCAGTTCAAGTGTCGCGGGTAATGTCAGACGTGTTCGTGAAAAGGAGGGGCTGCCTTTTCACATTTCCCTCCTCCTCAGGAGGCTCGACACAGGGGTGGCGAGACAGGAAGTCTGCAACCATGTTTTGCTTCCCTGCTCGGTACTGCACCTGAAACTTAAAGGGCTGCAATGCCAAAAACCAGCGGGTTATGCGGGCATTAGTGTCTTTCATTTTGTCAAGCCACTTCAGGGCTCTATGGTCCGTCTCAAGGGTAAAATCCCTACCCAACAGGTAGTAGCGAAAGGCGTCCAACGCCCACTTCAGCTCCACTGCTGAGTACCGTGTTTCTCTGGGAAACAGCTTGCGACTGATGTATGCTACAGGTCGCTGCTGCTCTCCCTCCCCCTGAAGTAGGACTGCCCCCAGCCCAACTCCAGAAGCATCAGTCTGTACAATCCATGGCTTTTCAAAGTCTGGGCTTTGCAGCACTGGACCACTGCAGAGAGCCTCCTTCAAGTCCATGAAGGCTTGTTCATGCTTCTCCTCCCATGGAACTTTCACCGATCCCGACTTCCTAGTCAGATCAGTGAGTGGCGCCGCTCTGGTGGCAAAGTTGGGAACAAAGCGACGGTACCACCCAGCTAACCCCAAAAAGGACCGGATATCCTTTTTGCTTTGGGGCCGTGGACAGTTGCGGATGGCCTCAATCTTGTCCCTCTGAGGCCGTATCACCCCACACCCAACAACATGCCCCAAGTAGCGTACCTCTTGTTGAGCGAAGGCACACTTCTTGGGTTGGACAGTCAGCCCTGCCTGATGGATGCGCTTGAACACCTCAGCAAGGTGTTGCAGGTGCTCAGCCCAGGTGGCGCTGTAGATCACGATGTCATCCAGGTAGGCCCCAGCAAAGGCATCGGTCCCCTCCAGCACTCGGTCCATGAGCCGCTGGAAAGTGGCCGGGGCCCCATGCAAACCAAAGGGCATGACGGTGAACTGGAATAATCCTTGGGGCGTTCTGAAGGCTGTGTAGGGTCTGGCCTCCTTAGCAAGAGGCACTTGCCAGTAGCCTTTGCTAAGGTCCAGGGTGGAGATGAAGTGCGCCTTCCCCAGACGCTCGATGAGATCCTCCAGTCGCGGCATGGGGTAGGCGTCAAAGTGTGACTGAGCGTTGACCCGGCGGAAGTCAATGCAGAACCGCATGCTGCCATCCTTCTTTGGCACCATGACGATGGGGCTGCTCCAGGCACTTCCGGACCGCTCAATCACACCCAGCCTTAACATCGCTTGCAGCTCCTCCTGGAGGGCAGGTAGCAGACGCGCTGGGACCCGGTACATCCGCTGCCGGACTGGAGTGAAGTCTTTCAGGCGGATGGGGTGCTCAGCCAGGGGAGTGTTACCAGGCTGCTCACTGAAGAGACCATCTGGCACGAGGGACTGCAGCTCCTCCTGCTGTTGTGAGGTAAGGTGTGAAAGGTCCAGCTCCCCTGCTGGGCGCTCAGTTGGGAAAAACTGTTCTGGAGGATCTTCCTCCTGGCTCACAGCTTGCACCAACAGATTCTGACCTGGCGGCAACTCCCTCTCATGCCACTCCTTCAGCAGGTTTACGTGGAATGCCTGAAGCTGCTTTCTCTTGTCAGGCATCTCCAGTTCATAGGTGGTGGTTCCTAGCTTCCTGGTGATGCGATAGGGTCCCTGCCATTTGGCCAGAAGCTTGTTCTCCTCTGTTGGCAGAAGCAAGAGAACTTTCTGGCCAGGCTGGAAGGTCCGCTGCCTTGCTGATTTATCATACCAACTCGCCTGGGTGTCTTGGGCGTCCTGGAGGTTGTCTCGGACGAGGCTGGCCATCTTCTCCATCTTCTCCCTCATGGCTAGGACGTAGGAGAGGACACTGGTGGTGGTGGTCTTCGGCGACTCCCAAGCGTCTCTGAGGAGATCAAGAGGCCCACGGACTTGCCTGCCATATAAGAGCTCGAAAGGTGAGAACCCTGTAGAGGCTTGTGGAACCTCCCGATAAGCAAACATCAAATAGGGAAGCCACTTGTCCCAGTCCTTGCCATTCGCAGCCACCACCTTCCTCAGCATTGCTTTCAGGGTTTGATTATACCTCTCCACCAGACCGTCGGTCTGGGGATGGTATGGAGTGGTCCTGATACCCCTTATCCCTAGCAGCTTATAGACTTGCTGAAGTGTGTTGGAAAGAAAGGCTGTCCCTTGGTCTGTCAGTATCTCCTGAGGGATCCCTACTCTGGAGAATAACTGTAGGAGTGCTGGGGCAATGGTTCTTGCTGTGACCTTACGTAGGGGAAAGGCTTCAGGGTAGCGCGTAGCATAATCACAGACTACTAGGATGTATTTGTTACCTGCCTGCGTGCGCTCAAGGGGTCCAACAATATCCATTGCTATCCTGGTGAATGGGACATCTATTATTGGCAGTGGCTGAAGGGGGTAGGGCCTAACTTTGTGTTTGCTGGAGAGCTGACATGTTGGGCATGTTCGGCAGTGTTTGTGGACGTCAGTATACAATCCTGGCCAATAAAATCTGCTGGCTATGCGCTGAAGGGTTCTAACGTTACCCAGGTGACCAGACCATGGGAAATCATGGGCTAAGCTCAATATCTTTGGTCTTAAGCTACAGGGTACAACCAACTGCTCAGTGCTGCCCCCCTCTGGCTGATGATACAGGAGGCCATCCTGCACAAAGTAATATTCCCCGGTAAGTGCTTTATCCTGCCCTGTGCTAACTCCCTCAACCTCAACAGCCTTCTCAAAGTGCTCTTTAAGGGACTCATCCTGGCGCTGTAGCTCTTTTAAATCCCCAGGGACCTCCCATACATCCTCCCAGTTAAATGGAAAAGCTTGGTTGTCTACCCTTGACATGGCCTCAACTGTGCCAAAAAGCTTCTCTCTTCGGCGTTGGCGACGAGTCTTTGGCTCTCTGACTCTTTCAGGGGGCCTAATCTCTTCTCGGCTGAATGGCATGATGTCTAAAAGTGTCTGGGTGTCGGACTCATCACCTAGTGCCTTCCTAGTCTGGGACCTTGTAGCAACCATGCTCACTGGCAGAGTAGATTGCACAAGCTCTGGCAAGATCAGGACATCCTGGCCCAACACAACTGAATGGCTTAACCCCTTCACCACACCAGCTTCAAGCTTATAAGTCTGTTCCTGCACTTTAAGTGAAATTTCTGCAGTAGGATACTCATGCACATCACCGTTAACACAGCATACCCTGACATGCCCACTTTTCATCATATCTGGCTGATCCACCAGATATGGGCGCACCAGGGTCTGAGTGCTCCCCGTGTCAAGCAAAGCCCTAACTGGCCTGTCGTTAACAGTAACGTCAATCATCTGCACTCGACCAGTAGACACAGGATCATTGCTAAGCTCAAGCACACCACACACCCCAGAAAACTTGGACTTTTTCCCCGGGCATTCCCTTGCTAGGTGACCTGGCCTATTACAACTGTAGCAAATAATGCTGTCTCGGTTAGGGGGAGTTGGGGCAGTAGGGGTGTCTGTGGACCGTGACGGTGTTGAGTGTTGTGTTGTATAGTGTGGGGGGTGTTTGTAGCTTGGGCCCCTGTTCTGCTCACTATGTCTAGGACCAGTTCCACTCCCATACCCCCCAGACTTACCCATCAACGCAGGTCTGTTTGCACCTTGAGAGCGGAAGTCTTTTGATCCAGGGCGTGCAGCCAGAAAAGTGTCGACCAGCTCAGCAGCTTGGTGTCCAGTCTGTGGGTTGTGCTCCTTGACCCACACTCTGACCTCAGGGGACACCGAGCACAGGAATTGCTCCAGAATGAGGATTTCTTTGACATCTTCAACCGTCTTCCCATCCGGTCTAATCCACTTTTGGAGTAAATCCTTGAGCCGGTTATAGAACTCCTTTGGGGTCTCCCCTTTGTGGATGCTTGGATCGCGGAACCTTTGGCGGTAAGTCTCTGCATTTATATCGTACTTCGCCAAGATGGCTTCCTTTACCTTCTGGTAGTCAACGGCATCATAGGCGTCCATGGCCACATACGCCGACCGTGCTCTGCCTGTCAGATATGGCACAAGGAAGACGGCCCAGTCTGTCGGAGGCCACCGGTACGCTGTAGCCAGCCTCTCAAACGTGGTTAAATACTGCTCCACATCATCAGTATCTGCTAGCTTAGGCACAGCTGCCCGAGGCCAGGACACTGGGGCTGGTGCTGCTGGGTAGAGTAGGGCTCCTGGTGGTCTGGGTGGTGGAACCGCTGGTGGGGCTGCTGGTGGTATGGCTGGTGGTACTGCGGGTGGTCCAGCTGGTGGCGCTGCAGGATAACCCATTGGTGGCGCTGTAGGAGGATCCGCTGGCGGTGCTGCTGGAGGATCCGCTGGCGGTGCTGCTGGAGGATCCGCTGGCGGCGCTTCTGGAGGATCCGCTGGCGGCGCTGCTGGTGGGGCTGTTGGTGGAACCGCTGGTGGCGCTGTAGATGGTTCGGCTGGTGGTTTGGTGAGCTGCTCTGCTGGGGAAGCTCCATCCCTCAGCGCCCTTGGTCCAACAGCACCCCGTCGTTCTCTCTCCATCTCCATCTCATCAGGGAAGCTGTTAAGCTGCATTTGGACACTCCGCCACCTCTGCTCCTGCTTAAACGCCTCCCGCTCCTGAGTCTGGAGGGTCTTCTGGATGAGGCTATAGAGGCATTCAAGATCAAGCCCACCTGGTTTCCCTTCTTCAGTGGCGGCAGCAGCCTCTGGTGCTCCTCCTCGAGCCTCCTCCACTGCCCCCTCTTGCTGCTCGCTAGGCTGGAACAGGTCATTCTGGGACAGCCGTCTGAAAGCCATCTCACGACGTATCCAAGCCGTCTCGTCTGCTTCCTTTTCAGTGCTCCAGGGGGCGCCACTATCCCACTTCTGACACCACGTGTGAGAATGAGCCCAAAAAACTCACTCCCACGTCAGGATGTGGCGACAAGGACACACTGAACAATTGCAGCGAACGATACGAACGAGCCCAACAACATAGATATAGTGAATAATAAGTGGAAATTTATTCACAGTGATCAAAAAAGTGAAGTGGCAAAGCCAAATAAAAATACTTATAAAACAAAACAAAAATCAACCAAAGGGTTGTTCAAATATCAAAATGTAGCAATGCACGGTTCAAAATTCCTACCAGCCTCACAGCAAGCGGTCACAAAGTCTCCCACACTCTCTCACTAGCCAAAACCCACAGGGCTTAAATAATGCCAAACAATTAACCAAATTGGGGTGCACCATTATAAACAGGGTATTCATAGGTATATGCATCATCAACATTCCTTATATTATTCAACATCATATTTACCAAACATTTTAAATACATCTGGCTAATATTTATATAACATTTCATATGTGGATTATTTACTAAAAGTGTTAAATACCACAAGATTAAATATATAGAGAATGCATTTCCCCCCATACAAAACAGTCAATTCCATTCACCCCAATCAGGCAATAAACTATCCCATTACTCAATGTTCATGTTTCCCGGGGTTCAGAAAGGGCGTGGGACCAGGAAGTGGGGTGCGAGCTGTCAGTGTTTGTTTACTGTGTGCAAAGTGTATGAGATGACGGCTAAAATGGATTATGGAGCAGATCAGCTGGTACCTAACTGATCGCTAAGATGTTGACATGTGGGTGAGTGACGGAAAAGTTTTGTTGGTGTGATTGTAACGTTTGAGTTCTAATGAATGGTACCGCGCGTCATACCAAACATTACCGCGTGTGTAAATGCGTGTGTGCGTGTATGCGTGTAAATCAGTTCAAGTGTCGCGGGTAATGTCAGACGTGTTCGTGAAAAGGAGGGGCTGCCTTTTCACACCCCTGTATCGTAACCATCGTAAAATTTATATTTTAAGACAAAAAATTATAATTTGTGGTGCAGCTCCATTGAACCCAAGGCATTTTGGACTCGCTGCGAGCGCCCCTAGGTGCAATACCACACGAGAGTGCTCAGAGAGTGAAAATTCTCCCCTTATTAAAATTTCTCTGCTTGAGACTGCTGTGCTCTCATTGGCTAACTCTGAAATGAGACCGTAGCAGTGCCTCATGAATGAGAAAAATTAAGGAGACATACTGAAGAAAGATGCATTTTCAAGCATGGTAGGTTATTTTTTTTAGAGATGTGTATTTGGAGGTCAGACATTTATGTTAACCACTTGAAAAAGAGGAGCATATAATATGGCTCCAATAAGAAAGCATGTAAAAGAGAATTATTAGGGAATTATTTCTGTAAAGTCATTGCAAACTGACTTGAAGGGTTTTGCATCAGAATACTTCAAATAGCTTAGGCTCATATTGTACTATTATTCCCTAGCCTAAAAAAAACTGAGTGTAGCCATGAAGGACACCAAAGGGGAAAGATGCAAAGATGTGTATGAGGTTGGACACTTATAAGAGTCACTATAAGAGAACATCTAAAATCGCTCTTATAATAAAGGATGTTATAGGGAGGTCAAGACAGAACATGTAGTTATGAGTGATTGTGTATTTTCTGAAATTAGTCGTTTAGATTAGTCGACTAATCGAAAAAATAGTCGAAAGATTAATCATCTGAAAATTAGTCGTTAGTGGCAGCACTAGTTCTATTGTGCCTCCAGCCAAACTTGTCTGACCTTCCAATAAAAAAGGGGACTACTGAAGCTGATCATTTTATATCAAACATCTAATCTGGAAAAAAGAAACCAAAGAGATGCAAAAAAGGAACAAAATGCATCCACCATGCCTGGCAGTCACTGCGTCTGCCTATGATTCAAGTCAAGTCAAGTCAAGTGTATTTATATAGCGCATTTTAACACAACTCAGTTGATCCAAAGCGCTTTACAGTGGAAGGGGGGACCTCACTAACCACCACCAATGTGTAGCACCCACCTGGGTGATGCACGGCAGCCATCACAGTCGGCGCCAGAATGCTCACCACACACCAGCTTGAGGTGGAGAGTGAGGGAATGGACAGGAGAGAAGGGATGAATGAGCCAATTACAGTGGGGTGATGATTAGGGGGCCAGATTGAATGAGCCAGGTTGGGACTGTAGCCAGGACACCCGGGAACTCCCTACTCTTTGCGACAAGTGTCATGGGATCTTTTATGACCACTGAGAGTCAGGACCTCGGTTTAACGTCTCATCTGAAAGACGGCCTGTCCTACAGCACAGCGTCCCCGTCACTACACTTCGGGATATTTGATCGGTATTTGATCTTTTGGCCAGAGGGAAGAGAGCCACCTACTGGCCACCCACCAACACCATTTACATTCATGCATACTTCTTCCATTATCTCTCTTACAACGCATGCAGAGCACAAAAAGAATCATATAAAAAAATTAGATAGTCACCAGAGATTCACTAAAAAGACATGTTCAATTTCCTGTAGGATCTCTAACTCTCTAAAGACGTTCTGGACCTCATCTCGCTCTATGCACTGGTGTTTGTTCATATACTTCATGGCATACATCTTTTCTGTGTCCCTCTTCTGAACAATGCATACCTGTGAGGAAGACAAAGAAATTCTATTAATTCACACAGTAAATGTAATCTATGGTATGGTCATGCTGCTTCAACTAGGCACACAGTGGGTACCCGTTAGAAATGGACAGTTTCCTTTGTAGTTCTTGCGTGATTCATGTAAGAATCACACAGAAATTCCTGTGGATGGAATGCAAATACTTTGTTACCTTACTTAAATGGGAAGTTCAAGTTTTTGCATGTTTAAGCCCTTCCCTGGAGTGTCTGGGATGAAATAGAAAACCAAAATTGCCCTGGTCCTGTCTCGGATATTTGGCTATGCAGGTGGACAATCAATGGGTTTAGATTCCAGGAAAATAAAGGTCCGCAAAAGCTTGCAAAAGGTGGAGAGCCCCTGCCATAAAACATGTTGCATTTTCCCATACCACCAAAGGATGCATGGCTATATATCTAGAAATGAATGCCTGTGTATGCGCTATAGGCCCATGTGCACGGCCTAAGCCTTTTTGTCTTTTGTGGGATTTATCAAGTACTAGTTTTTAAGGAATTTTAAAACTAGTAATTCTATAGTTTTACTTGAGTAACAAGCTTGAGTTGATACTTCAACTTTAACTGAAGTTTTCTGACGGAATGTTTTATTTTGAGGAAAACTGCAATGTACCTGAACAAACACCAAGGGGCACCTGGGAGTCCTGCCATGCCAACAGAACCAATAGATACAGACGACAAGTACGATTCACGCCCCCAAAATGCGAGGGTGGTGTCAGCGAGGGAGAAAACAGAGGCCAAATTAACATTATGGTGAATGGACATGGTAGAGAAAGGTGCATAATAATAGATGGCTTAGTGAAATTGAACAAAGTCCATATTAGATATTTTGTCTAATCATGAACTGTTTGCCTGCTTGGGTTTAGACTAAAAAAAAAAAAAATCCATGATTTGTTTATTGCAGTAACACTGACAGAAATGTCATGAGCTGTCTCTGGTCCTGTCATAACTGAAGCAACTTTCAATCACAAATCTGATTAGCTCAGTTTAGCAAGCTAAGGTTAGCTACATTTATTGTGGTGATGAATGAAGTTGGCTAGTTAGCAAGCTAATGAAGCTAACAAGCATCAACTAACTCAGTATCGCATTTGGAGGGGTGTCAAGTTCAGAATTCACATTGGACCATCTGAACATCATTACTACCTTAAGGCATTGCCCTCAAAAATGTGTCAAGGTGCTCAGTGCTCAGTGTAACTTCTAGCTTAGCATCTCATTGACTTGACTTGACACTGTGTGACCCTGCTCTTTCCCCCATGAGGGATTATTTTTTTCTACTTCCCCCACCGCGGAGCTATATTTATGGGCGTGGTCAGACTTGCCGTCTGTATCTATATGATAAAATAATTTATATACATAGTATATTAATCCAAATAATTCATTGTTTTGCAAAGGGCATAAACATCCATAGTATAATGCTTGCTATTTTTCCTCAATAGCAAAATTCAAGTCATCCCTGTGGTTATTTTAGGAATTAATTCTGATGTTACTTCAGAGAACGTTGGCTGTAGGCCTACCTAAATCTCTAACATTAACAAGGTTCCCACATGGCTATTTGTTAGTGTTGGTGTCAGGACATCCTAAGTACGTAACACTAAGGCGGTATTCACACCAGGAAAGTGTATTGGTTCACTTGCTTTGGTCTGGTCAGGTTTCTGTTTTATTTATTTTTGCGAGTGGACCAGAATTTCTACCTAAAACCATGTGTATGTGAAGCATAAAAGTCGAAGTGAAATTAGACATGGAAAAGCAATATTTTTTGTATTTTACGTTTAAGACAACATTTAACAGCCACACACAGTTTTTACACTCAATTTTTAACATCAGGTATTAATATGCTGCAACAGAATGTTTTATATTGCTTTACTTTTAATATTACAATGATTGCTTGTATGAAAACTGTGAGGGAATATACGTGCATCCGTCTGCACAAGAAGGTGAAACTGTTTTAATCTGCGCTATTAGAATGAAGACTTTTTTTTCCCCTTTCTATCCTGTGATGCTTGACCAAGGAAGCTAGTTAACAACATCCAGCTATAACTCTCCATGGAGACAAATAACTACACACCATCAACTACACTTGCTTGCCTAGAATACATCAAAATTTGGATGTCTAATAATTTCTTATGTTCTTATTGGCCCCAAACAGCTGAATGACTCTTGACCTCATCAGCCTTTCACACTCTTTCAGCACACAAGTTAAAAATCTTGGGGTTATTATTGATCAAGAGCTCTTTCTGAATAATCATATAAAACACATTTCTAATACATTGTTTTTTCACCAAAGAAAGTATAGATTGAAAACCTTCCTCTTTGACACTTCCTGTAGTTAGGGATGGTGCATGATACATCATCACTCCCCATGTTTTTTGGAAAGGACTGTCTCTAGGGCTGCAACTAACGACTATTTTGGTAGTCGACTAATCTTTAGATCAATTTTTCGATTAGTCACCGATTATCGATTATTCTTTTAGTTTTTAGTAGAGTTAAATATTGTTTTGATTTTATTCAAAATTACCCTAAAGAGTACTTAAATCAGGGGGGAAAGCCAAAAACAATTATTATTATTATTATTATTATTGTTATTATTATTATTATTATTATATTTGTATTATTATTATTATTATTATTATTATTATTATTATTGTTGTTGTTGTTGTTGTTGTTATAATATTATCATCATCATCTTTACAAATTGAGCATTGTGTTTATTTGCAACCACCATCACATGCAGTGTTTCCAGTAGCCTGACTGTGAAAGCCTATAACTAGTAAAAATGGCTTGCCATAGGCACACACACGTCTTGTTTTGGGGAGCAAAAAACGGTAAAAAGATATTTTTCTCTTTCAAGGTTGTCAGTGTGTCCACACACGCTTCATCATGAAATATGACTTATTCCTCATTCAACACGAGTTTTTGCATGCTTAAGATGTTACATTCTGGGATTTTGGAAGACTATAAGATTGTTTAGCTGTTCAGTCTTGTTTACTTTGAGTGGTAACGTTACTGTCAGAGCAAGTGAACTTGCGATCGCTAAGCTAGGCTACTTGCGCCTATCGTCTGCACCTTGGAAATCACAGTGTTAAGGTATGTTTTTACTTGTGGTTGAAAATTAAATAGCCTAGATCAAAGGAAACTTTAACAAGAAAACCCTTTCAGTTTCTAGCATATTAGCGAGCTAGGTGCTTTGCTCATATTTAAAACTTTTAGCTTAATGTAGGCTACCGGCAGGCTTTGCTGTTCAGCAGAGTTGCAGAGACGCAATCTGCATTGCTTCTGATGCATAGGCTAATGTTGAAATTGTGCTTTCTGAAGCAGCAGCAAAATCCAAAAGTTTATTTTTGCCTGTTAATAGATTTGAGATAATAGCGGTCTCAAGTTTACGAGCTATTTACGAGCAGTCTTGCTCAAATTGACCCAGGGCTTTTCTCATCATTCATGTTTATTGCAGGTATCTTAGTGGAAAGATGAGGTTACTGCCCCCAACACTTCCGGCAGGGAATTGCAGTGTTCTAAAGAGTCGAGTGAAATCTTTCAGCTCGTCTCTACATTAGTGAAAATCAACTTTTAACATGCAAATTATATGTAGCCTCATAAATATGACGACTAGGCGACTACAAGATTTTGCATCGACTACGTTTTATAGTCGACGTCGTCGACGTATTCGACTAATCGTTGCAGCCCTAACTGTCTCTGCTGAAAGGACTGTCTCTGCTGATGGCCACGGACCATCCCTACCGGGCTGGTGAGCTGCCGTACACCATACCTTAGTTATGCTGCTACAAACTCCACACTTGTAATTTTGTACAACTCTCTCTCCTCACTTTGACATGTAGTATATGTGAAATATTAGCCATGAAGTGCTAACCTCCAAGCCTGGCCGAACTCTTTTGTTTCTTCTACCCCTATATATTGTACTACAATCTGCAATCATTTGCTGAGTGTCAAGTCTTCTGCCCGCCCCTTTCCTCCCTGCTATCAACTCTCCACCCGGCCCTTGATGGGCCCCTCCTTTAATGGCCTCCATGATGAACTCTACCTAAATGATGATTATGATGATGATGAATGTTGAATGATGATGGACTATCTACATTCGCAAAGCGGACACTCTTAATACCTTTAAGTCTAGACTTAAAACCTTCCTCTTTGACATTTTATAGATAGGGATGGCACATGGCATATCAGCACTCCCCATGGGCTTTTTGGGAAGGGCTGCCTCTGCTGTTTACCCCTGCTTGGGACAAAGTGGCCACTACACCATACCTTAGTTATTCAGTGATAGCCTAGTGCTGCCACTTACTGCACACTTGCCATTCAGTACAATCCTTTTCTCCTTTTTCTCTCCCTCTCCTCACTCTGACATGCAATATATCACACACTTATATCATGAAGTGATATCCTCCTAGATTGGTCTAATTCCTTTGTTTCTTTAGTCTTTTCTGCCCCTACACACTACAATCATACCGACACTACAAAAAATACTTCTTCCGGTAGCGTCCAAGATGGCAGCAACCAATCCAACTCCTGATAGCGATGTGCGTTTTTCGT
This sequence comes from Sardinella longiceps, assembly GCA_027497455.2. NCBI lineage: Eukaryota > Metazoa > Chordata > Actinopteri > Clupeiformes > Clupeidae > Sardinella > Sardinella longiceps. The sequence goes on along the minus strand of JAODXP020005725.1, from coordinate 30,643 downwards.
TAAATGTATCATCTGTTTCGTCTCAGTCCTGTACAAAAAGAGTCTACAACAGAAGACTGCTTCTTGAACTACGGAACTCTAATATTTCAAACGTTCTTTCCGGAGTTACATGGACTTTTTCAGACCTGCACTTCCTTCGATTGTACTCTCTAATGTTCGTTCACTGGAAAACAAAATGGACTACCTCTGATTGGATCTTCACAAAGAAAGGCGAGAGACTGCAACACCATCATTCTCACAAAGACTTGGCTCAACCACACAGTCCCAGACAATGTCATTCAGGTACAGTACAGACCAAAAGTTTGGACACACTTTCCCATTAAATTATTTACTTTATTTTCATGACTGTTGCCTTCAGGGACAATCTACAAAATAAACAAACTTATGAATGAACACGTGGCATTATGTAATTAATAAAAAAAAGTGTGAGATAACTAAAAACATGTTTTATGCTCTTGTTTCATCGAAGTATCCTTTTTTTGTTTTGATAACTGCTTTGTCCTCTTCTTATTTTTTGGATGAGCTTCAATAGGTAGTCACCTGAAAAGGTTTTCCAACTGTCTTGAAGAGTTATTCATTCCCAGAGATGCTTAGAACTTGTCGACTCTTTTGCCTTCACTCTGCAGTCCAGCTCACCCCAAACCATCTTGATCGGGTTCAGGTCCAAAAGTTTGTCATAATCTCACACTTTTTACATAATTTCATATGCGTTCATTCATAATTTTGATGCCTTTAGTGAGAATCTACAATATAAATTGTCCTGGAAATAAATGAATCGCATTGAATGAGGGGGTGTGTCCAAACTTTTGGTCTGTACTGTAGACGGTTTTACATCTTTCCGGGCAGATAGAAGTCAAGGTGATGTGTACATTTTCATCAACAACAACTGGTGCACTAATGTTAAAGTCATCTCAAGCCACTTTTCAGAGGACATAGATTTCCTAACAATCAAATGCCACCCGACATACTTGCCAAGGGAATTCTCTGCCGTCACTATCTATGTGCCAGCCAGCTATGTGCGTCAGCTGTATATGTGCCGCCCAGCGCAAACACAAAGGACGTACTCTCAATATTGAATCAGTTGGTGAGGACGATGCAAAACTCAAATAAGGACACTGCTATATCCCCTGATCAGACAGGGTTTATTCAGGGGAGACACTCTTCCTCACACACATAATTTACACCAAGGGTTTGTAAGAGGCGCCTGAATTTGTTTTGTCATTGGATGCAGAGAAAGCCTTTGATCGGGTGGAATGGCCCTTTCTCTTTGCAACTTTAACAAAATTTGGATTTGGCCCAAAGTTTATTTCCTGGGACAATAATAAGTTATTGTACACTAACCCGCTGGCCTCTGTACGCACCAATAATGTATCCTGTCATTGCTTTCCTCTTCATAGAGGTACCAGACAGGGGTGCCCCTTGTCACCCCTGCTTTTTGATATCTTTCTTGAACCTTTGGCCATGGCAGTCCGAAATTGTATAGCATTCAGAGGTATCATTAGAGAAGGAATTCCTCATAAAATCTCGGCATATGCCGATGACATTCTGCTTTTCATAGCTGAGCCAGCTGTATTACCTGCTATCCTCAATATTTTGGAAAAATTTGGAAAGCTGTCAGGCTATAAGCTTAACCTTGAGAAGAGCGAGATGTTCCCCGTAAATACAGCAGCTCTTAAGATGCCAACTCCAAACCTGCCTTTTAAGGTGGTATCCTCTAAATTCAAATATTTTGGTATTACGGTTACACGATCATATAGCCAGCTTTACAAATGTAATTTTTCTCTATTAATTGACTAATGCAAACAAGACATGGACCATTGGCAGACTATCCCTATGTCCATGGTGGGACGCATAAACCTTGTCAAAATGAACATTGTCCCTCGTCTCTTTTAACTTTTTCAGAGCATCCCAATTTTTATTCTCCTGAGTAAATTTCAAGAGCTTGACAAAATTATATCAAGGTTTGTCTGGGCTGGGAAGCACCCTAGGATCAGAAAGTCCTATCTCCACAGATCAAAGAAACTAGGGTGCATGGCTTTACCCAATATTTTACATTATTTCTGGACATGCAATATACAGAAAATTCTGGAGTGGAGAGCGTATGGCCTGGGGGACAGGGTGCCGGGTTGGGTGAAGTTGGAAAATAATTTCACTCCAGCCTATTCTCTTGCCACAGCCAAACTACAGTCTACAGCAGTACTCGAGTTGAGGGGGGATGAAGGGGAACGGCATCCCCCTTCTGAAATAAAAATTTTAAATCATCCCCCTTCTTAAACGGCCATCCCCCCATACCATCCCTTGTTCCATTTTATTAGTTAATGTGAAAATTACAATTATTTTAATACTGGAAATATTAGCCTACTACCATTTCAACATTAGAGGCTTTGCATTTATTTATGCGCTTCACTTAAACAAACGTTTCAGTCACCGCAATCAAAGATTCCGGGCCAAGCGGAGATTTCTTGGTTTCACTTTCAAAACGGTACCACTGTTTTCTTGCCGGTCATTTACTACATGGCATGAAGGTGTCTGGCGATCCACAAGCATATTTGCAATATAAAGCTTGTCTACTGTACACTATCTATAACGTACAGGCCGGCCACACGAAAAAAGGGTGTCCAAACCTCCGGAATTACAGCGGGCATTTGTCCTTTTTGAGGCTCTGCAGCTAAGGCTTTCAGAGAGACGCACGCAGTTGACAGGTAGGCCCGTCATCTTTCAGTTCACCTATGGAAAATATTTGTTTTTCCCTACACGTCGTCTGTCTCTCATCCATTATCTGTGACAATTTAAAATCATCCCCCTGTGACAGACACAGAACACTCCTCTGTGCTGCTCCCCTTACCGAACGCATTTTACTCGCACGCATACGCGCAAATCCCATAAGAAAAAAAAAAAAAAAAAAACATTGCAAAGTTCATCTAATGCTCTTAACTCTGATCACGTGAAAGTAACATTACTTGATATTATTATTCTCATTCTCCAACATTGGGCTGATTATAAAAATGCATTTGCCTTATAGCAATCATTTTAAACTTGGCCAAGACTTGCACAGGACATTAAGAGCCTTGCACATGGCAAGTGTAGCCTCCATGTACAGAGTAATGAAGAGATGAGGAGTTAGCACAGTGACTAAAATTCCAAATATTAAACAATCACCTTCTTTCTTTTTATTTTTTTTTTCAGTTAACTAAATAAACACATGTATGAATAAAAAAACATATTGGTATATGAATGGGTAATTCTAGTAATGTTTCATCATTCCTGAGTCATAAAAAAGGGGCAGAGGTATATAACATGGACCTCACATTCAACAATTTTGAAATGCAAAAAATGTTGATTTCCTGTGCAGTCTTTAAATCTTTACAATTGCCAAAGTAGTGCCCTCTGTTGAAACAAACTCCTCAACAAACTCCTGTCCTTCAGTTGACAAATAGATTTATAACATCTGATTAATAAAGCATAAATTGTACGCTTGTGTGCGTGTGTCCACGAGGCCTATGCACTCTGTACAAGTGACCCCACCATGGGCGCTCATCGACACAAAATAGCCGTTCCAAATGATAAAATCCACCATCCCCCTTCTTTTTATTTTACAACTCGACTACTGGTCTACAGCAAGGGCAAAAATTAACAACCCAGTCATCCTTAACTCTATGAAGATATGGGACCAGTTTAGGAGACTTTTTGGCTTCCAAGACAAATCTCTCATGTCACCATTGTTACATAACCACCTATTCACCCCAGCAAAGTTTGACCTAGCCTTCAGGGCTTGGCACACTAACGGTATCTGCTATTTAAGAGACCTTTACATTGATGGGGTCTTTGCCTCCTCCAGCCAGCTTTCAGAAAATTTTAATCTTAAAACTTCCGATTTTTTCCGCTATCTTCAAATCAGGCACTTTGTTCAAAAACATTTTCAATCTTTCCCTAATCAGCCTCCTCAAACATTATTAGACAAGTTACTAGCAACAGAAATACCCCAGAGAGGTGCTATCTCCTATATCATTTATAATTTCATTGACAGCATAAATCCACAGACAATAGCTAGCATAAGATCATATTGGGATGGACTTATAAGTCTAGTGACAAACCATCAAAAAGTGCTTTAGTTTTCGAGATACCCCTACCCGTGGTTGAACAAAATCCAACCATGTTTTTCTTCATCTTTAAGGTCTCCCATAGATGAAATGGATTCTTGGACAAAAATATTTTACTGCAAAGATGGTTAAATTCATACATATTGCCATACACCCCATAGCTAAAAAAAGAACAAAAATGGACCCTTGCCGAATGGGACTTAAGCCATATAAACTGATACAGAATCTTAATACAAGCTCTGAGACCTTTGAAACTTGGCATGTATGTAGCCAAGACGTTGCTGTACCTTCTAGAAAAGCCTGTGTGTGAATATCTTGAAGTATGCCATGTTTAGAGCCCTAAGAACACATACCTAAAATAGGCGGACATGGAAAAAATTGGACACCTTTGCAGAATGTTTTTGTTTAGTTTGTGTTTGCTTTGGCAGGGAATGTCATAGAAACACATGGTATGGCTTGTTAGAAATATGTGGTCGTGCTGAATCCAGCAATCCCCAATATGTAAATGTACCATGTACAATCAGGGTGCTACCTTCCTCAATGTATGAGGCGTCCCAAATGAAGGAAAATGATGCATTGATATAAGTAGGTCTCCAGTCAAAAGTCCATGGTCAGAGCTGACCAGGCTGTTGACAATTTCATTGGTATAGCAAAGTATGTTACATGAGTTAAGTACTAGTCTATATTTAGGATCAGCTACATTTCATAATAATACATTTCATATGACAAAATATGGAAACAAAAATTGAAATTCAAAGACATTAGTTCGTGGGCAGGACATGCTTAAGTGCACCTCCAAATCAAACCATTTTGGTCTGACAATAGCCAAACAAGCCAGAATACAACATAGAATGTATAGTCTGACCATGATGAATAGAGCCTAGAGGCGGAATCTTTCAAAATGCCGCATTCAATAGGAAAGTGCTATGACCGGCTATGACCAAAGCCAGAAAGCTCTTTGTATGGCTCTAGCTACAACCAATCTGACCAAACAACACTAAGCCCACCCAATGACTCGCTATCCATGTGATTGGATAGACACTGCCAATTTCTGATACAATGGTTCCCTATGGCTGATAGCTAGACGCACCCGTTGAGCATATCAATTTGCCACCGCCAGGGTACAGTAAGTCTAAAGTACTGACAAGACTGGATGTAGAGTTAAATATTTGTTCCTGTACATCAGAGGAGGGGGAGGGACAAACACCAGTCATTGGTGGGGTTGTGCTGAATCCATAATTAAATCTCCAGTCATGTCCATGGTCAGTGCTAAGAAGAATGTTCACAAATTGTCAACGAAAATTACAGCAAAGTAAAGTAATGCTCTGCATTTAGGATTCGTTCATAAATGATATCATATAACGCCTTTCACTATAAAACAGGGGTCATCAAGTATGGGGGCAGGGGTGTGGAATACTATGGTAGGTCTATAGTATGCCAATAAGCAGTTTTCCATCCAACTTCCATCCACATTTCATGTTTGCATTAAATATCAAACACCACTTAAGCAAATTAGATTATATTTGCATCAGAGGGCAGACCCGAATTTGCAAGTATTTCCATCCATAGAAATTGTTATTTGCATAACTTAAACAAGCATTACAAGTTGGATTTAAAACCACCTAATTACATCAGTCCATTACTAGACTACTTTAATATTTGTGCATAAAATATTGCATGTCTGTAAAAATGCAGTAGGCTACTTTGTATGCACTGTGTACTGTACATCACATAGGCCTTTTCTCCGCATTTATGGCCCACACATCCTGGCCCTTGATCCACCATCTGCCATGGTCATCAGTCTGCCACTCTTTTCAATGACCAGTCACACTCAGTCACCTTCAGACATCCACTCATCCTCTGTTGACCACTCAGCATTGGTCTCCAAAGTAGATGAGGTGCTGGGTTAGAATTTTGGCTGTGGACACCCTAGTGCTGGGGATAGCTGATAGACTTGGGCTTTCGGCAGTGGACACCCTGTAGTGCTAGCTAACCGATAGGCCTGGGCTTTGTGCAGTGGGCACCCTTGTGCGGGGGATAGCTGATAGATTTGGCCTTTGGACATTGGACACCCTATAGTGCTGGATGACAGGCCTGGGCTTTAGGCAGTGGACAGCCTTGTGCTGGGCATAGCTGATAGACTTGGGCTTTGGCAGTGGACACTTTAGTGCTGGATAGCTGCTAGGCCTGGGCTTTGAATAGTGGACACCCTACTGCTGGCTAGCTGATTGGCCTTTGGGCAGTGGGAAGTCCCTGCTATCTGATAGTCTTTGGCTTCGGGCAGTGTGCTGGATAGCTGCTTGGGCTTTGGGTAATGGAAATCCTAGTGCCGGGGATAGCCGATAGGCTTGGATTTTGGGCAGTAGAAACCCTAATGCCTTCTTGCTGATAGGCTTGGGCTTTGGGCAGTGGACCCCATAGTCCTGAATAGCTGATAGCCTTGGCTTTGGGCAGTGGGAACCCTAGTTTTGCATGACTGATAGGCTTGGGCTTTGGGCTGTGGACACCCTAGTGTTGGATAGCTTATGGACTTGGGCAGTGAACACTCTAGTGCTACATAGCTCATTGGTTTGGGATTTGGGCAGTGGACACACTAGTGCTGGACAGCTGATAGGCTGGGATTTGGGTAGTGGATACCCTAGTGCTGAATAACTGATAGGCGGGGCTTTGGGCAGTAGAAACCCTAGTGCTGAATATCTGATAGGCTTGGGCTTTGGGCTGTGGACACCCTAGTGCTGTATAATAATAAATAATAATAATATTAATAATAATAACAATAACAATAATAATAATAATTTAGTTTTATATAGCGCCTTTCATGATGCCCAAGGTCGCTTAACAGTATAGCAGGGCTACTAGGGAATGTGACAGGAGTCATATCCCTGCCAGGAGAATAGTTTGATTGCCAACTGCATAGCTCAAAATTGGTTACCCCTGGTGAGACAGAAGGACTGAATATTGCAGTATACAGTCTAGCTCCAAAGCTAATAACCTGGCAAATTAGGTTAATAATGGTCTGGCTTTCCATTGACAATTTGAGTCGCTGACTGGCACCAAAGTAACTTGGATTTTAGATTCTCTGAGACTGGTTTGCAGACAGAGCATGGCTGGGGCCTCGACTGAAATCTGGCTGCTTCAGGCTGACTGACCTGGTCAGGATCTACCAGTGAGCTATGAGGTCTTATGCTATGCATCATATCAATTTCATATCATTCCAACTAACATAAGGCAGGATTAACAGACAAATCAAAATACCCCTTGTAGCCTGACAAGCCTGACTATTCATAAAATGTATTGTCTGGCCATGAGCTTTCAAACTGCATGCAATAGGATAGCACTATGCCAGAGCCATAGGAGGCGTTTTGTATGGCTATAAATACGACCAATCCAAGCAACGAACAAGCCGATTCAAACAACGTTAAGCCCAACTCCCTGTCCACACAATTGGATAGACACAGGCGATGTGTGAATACAGTGGTTCCCTATGGCTGATAGCTAGACGTACCCACTGAGGAAATAAATTTACTATCACTAGGGTGCTGTATGTCTAGAGTTATGCTAAAGGTGGGTGATGTGATGCCTTCCTGGAATACTTTTTATATTGCTTAAAATGACCTCAATTTACACCATTAATTGACATACACTACACTAAAATTTGTTAATCACCTGTGGAACGAAGAAGCCAGAAAAACAATATAAAATCATAAGCAGGCAGTAAAAATGGTGGTGATATGATTTGTCTATCAAACCCAATAGACGTTTGGCCCTCCCCCTCTTCTCTCATTCCTGTACTCTGAGAGGGGGGTTTTAGGGGATGTCTGAAGAAAGGGTAAGAAATATTTAAGTATATATCCAACCTTATCAGAATTTTTTTTTAATGGCTTGATGGGAGGTGCACTTAAGCCTGTCTTGCCCATTACCTTTTTATACCTTACCTGAATATCTTTCAATTTTAATGTTTTGTTTTTATTTTTATATTTTGTGACAATTTTTGTCATAATTGTATTATTCAATGTAGGTTATCCTAAATGTAGACTAGTATTTGACCCATGTAACTTACTTTGCTATACCTTTGAAATTGTCAACAGCCTTGTCAGGACTGACCATGGATTTTGGACTGGAGACCTAATTATGTCAATGCATAATTTTCTTTAACTTGGGACATCTCATACATTGAGGAAGGTAGCACCCTGATTGTTCAGCACAACCTCACCTTTCTAACAAGCCATACCATGTGTTTCTATGACATTCTAAACAAGAACATTCTGCAAAGATTTTTTTTTTTTCATGTCCGCCTATTTTAGGTATGTGGTCTTATGTCTCTAAACATGGCATACTTAAAGATATCCACACCCAGGTTTTTCTAGAAGGTACAGCAACTTCTTGGCTACATACAAACCTAGTTTCAAAGGTCTCAGAGGTTGTATTATGATTCTGTATCAGTTTATATGTATTAAGTCCCATTCGGCAGGGGTCCATTTTTGTTCTTTTTTTGGTTATAGGGTGTATGAACATATCTATGAATTTAACCATCTTTGCAGCAAAATATTTTTGTCCAAGAATCCATTTCATATATGGGAGACCTTAAAGATGAAGAAAAACATGATTGGGTTTTGTTCTACCATGGGTAGGGGTCTCTCAAGATTTTGGGCCCATTGTCACTAGCCTATTAGGTCTCACTTTTTCAGAAGATAATGGTCACACATAATGAGACAGGTGCATGAGTCTTCACCATGTTCTAGACATGGTTTGCTCCAGTTTAAAATTGTACACAGGTTGCATTTCTCCTGGGTGAAATTGTCAAATCTGTTCCCCTCTTTAGACCCACTGTGTGAGAAAAGCCAGGCTGCCCCCGCAAATCTAATTCATATGTACTGGGAGTGTCCCAGTTTACAATCATTTTGGAAGGCTGTGTTCTCCTCACTGAGGGAAGTTCTGGGCAATGAAGTTAAGTCTGATCCAGTCACAGCCTTGTTTGGGACTAAGCCTGAGGGCTCTGATCTTCAATGGTCATGGAGAACTTGCACAGTGGTTGCACTAACTACTTTGCTGGCCCGACACACACACACACTCCTCAGTTTATCCATTTATTTTCACTTCTGTTTGTCTAGTGTGGCGGCAAAAAAAAATATTAGTATGCGTTTTGAATGTAAACTTGCATAGATGCATGGGATTGTTGGCGGGTGGATAAAAGCTACAGGATTCTTCATGTATACTGTTATTGTCTGTTTAGTACAGATTACCAATGTTTGTAATGAAAATCTAAAATAAAATATAAAAAAAAAAATCTGGGCACTGCTAATATAATCGCTGGCAATTTAAACCAAGCCAAATTGAGAACAGTACATCCTCAATATCACAAACATGTGGACTTTGCAACCAGGGGACAAAACACCAGGTGTAGACCAGGTGTACACCAACGTGAAACAAGCCTACAAAGCTTTGTCCCACCCCTACCGGGGAAACTCTGATCACCTCTCAATCTGGTTCACCCCAGCATACAGGCCACAGCTAACAAAATGCAAACCATCTGTGAAACAGATCAGAACCTGTCCAGAGGGGGCCACCTCAGCTCTACAAGACTGTTTTGAGCGCACAGATTGGAAAGTTTTCAGAGAGGCTGCCACTTCCAACCAACATGTTAACCTAACTGAGTACACTGAGGCCCTCATTTACTAAGACTAGGCTATTTGCGCTGCATCTGTTCATGCGACAACGGTAATAGCGCACGCATTGCTTCGTCATTTTGCGATGTATTTATCAATCCTCAAACAGATAAGGCAAACAGCGCTTACCCCGCCCTCTAGTGCAAAATTAGCGTGCCTCTAACAAACAGCAAACATGCGCCCGCATGTGATCTCTGTCCTGGATCCTGCGTTGAACATCGGGAATTAGTTTACCATTGGAGTTACTGGTTTATGAGGTAACTGACAATTACATTATAGCCCAAAAAGTCCTCACCACCCGAAAAAAGCAGTATGATATTTTGTCTGACATTACAAGGAATAACTGGCAGATACTTAAATTAATGTGTTAGACTGGAATTGATCAAAAATAACAACGGGGAAAATAAATTCGAAGCAGACTGGACTGGAACATGGCTTCTTTATTATTATTTTAGCGATTTTCTAGTTCAACATGTGTTGGGATGGAATGTGAGCGTCATCTTTGATTACATTCAGTAATTGAATAATGCATGTGGTATTGCTGTTTAATTTGTATCGTTGGATGATTTCTTCTTGTCTTAATTAAAAAAAGAGTAATTCTCGAGGCAAACATGTATCTGCTCCCAAACATGTACCTGTCTTCATTTCGTCTGGATCACTGCTGTCATTAAACAAGGTAAATTTTAACACTAAAGGATTTGCGCTTGGTTTAGACCTGCTTTGAGGAGACGGTATTTGCCCCACGCAAAATAGAGGTGGACTCTTACGGGCAGTAAATACCACGGAATACGTAGTAATTACATGCATCCCTCATAAGCTTGCGGCTTCAGGCACAGCTTTGCGATTTCAGCCAGGTGTGTCCTCTTTGTAAATAAGACTGCATTGGCCAACACAGTCTTTGCTTGGAAATAGAGGCTGAAAACGGATAGCGCCATCGCAAAACGGATGATAAATCTACCCCTGAGTCTGTGACCAGCTACATATAAAAATGCATGGAAGATGTGACTGTCACAAAACACATCACCACAAGGGCTAACGACCAAACCTGGTTTACCGGGGAGGGATTGTTAGCTCCTGAAAGCTCCTGAACACTTCCTTCAAGTCTGGAGACAAGGATGCCCTCAGTGCAATGAGGGCTAATCTGAACCGGGGCATGAGAGCAGCAAAGCCTGCCTATGGACAGAAAATCCAATCTCACTTCACTGACACAAAAGTCTCAAGACGCCTATGGCAAGGCATTCAGACAGTAACTGACTACAGGCCCACCCCTCCACCCTGCGAGGACAGCACAGACTTTCTCAACTCACTCAATGTCTTCTTCAGCCTGTTTGAAGAAAACACCACCACCACTCCAACAAAAGCCCCTCGCTGCTCAGAGGATGCAACACTGCAACTGGACCCAGCTGATGTGCGGAGGACCCTGGGAAAGGTGAATCCCAGGAGGCCCGGACAACATAACTGGGCGTGTGCTTAGAGACTGTGCTCCCTTCTACAGCACTCACCACCTTCTACAGGGGGGCCATTGAGAGCATACTCACCAGCAGTCTCTCAGTCTGGTATGGCAGTTGTCACATTGCCGACCAGAGAGCACTACAGAGGGTGCTAAGAACAGCAGAGACGATCACAAGATCAGCACTACCATCCATTCAGAACCTGTATCCATCCCGCTGTCAAAGAAGAGCCATCAACATTATCAAAGACCCACCCCTCACACACACAACCAAAGACCAACAACTCTATTAACACTCCTCTGCATAAAGTTTACAACTTTCATCTCCATATCTCCATGATGCTACTTGCACCATGCACTTTTGCCTCATTGCACCTTGTTGTGACTCAGTACTTGTACTCCAGCAACATACATACCTCATGGACTTTTAGAAACACTGACAGTCTAGAATGCATGCTCACAGTGTTACTTGTTATCATGTTACTATCTGCTGTTAGTGATGTCTCTTATGAGTTGTGAGTCTTAAAACAGTTGTATATCTTTAACCCAGCACCTTTAACCCAGCAACTTTTAACCTGGCACTTTTAACCCAGCGCCTTTAACCCAGCAACTTTAACCCAGTACTTTTGACCCAACATCTTTAGAGTACAGGTTCACTCAAAATGATGTTAAGCCCTGTTTTTGGATATCTTACAATGAAATACGATGGTTGAGATTCACATTTTGTCAAACGCTTCTGTTTCAAGAATTTTCACTTGTTGCTGTAGCGTCTTAACAGCAGCCATTGGAAAAATCCTTCCTAAAACACATAAAATGTCTGTCTACAAAGGTATGAAACTCACCAAGTGGTCTGTAGTGTTCACTGATATGTAAGGGATAACGTTCGGTGAGACGGTCATTATCGTGGCATATCTCCAGATAGAGTAATGCAACGCATCCCAACGCGTTAGCGGACGTTATCCCGCTTATTACACGGCTACCTACTGTCGATATTATTAACATCCGACCTTGTTTATCACTGCTTTAACGTTAAATTTAATGATTGAGATGGCTAATACCGTCCACGGAAAAGAGGCATTCTATTCTGTTAACTGTTACAGATCAGCTGATTGGTTAAGGCCATGTTCTGTTTCACTTTTGCTTGACAGCAGTCTTTAATAAGCAACGGTCTGTTATTAAAAATGATCAGACTGGTAGAACGTTGGAGAGTCCCACTAAAGTGAATGGAGCATTCTACAGCATTATAAAGAGGCGTGTAATAAGCTGACATAAATATCACCACAAAATATGACTTCTAGCAAGTTTTATTGAGGTTTGTAGTCAAACCCCACTGACTGCTGGGAAGTGTTGGGGAAGTTACTTTTAAAAAGTGTTGTTTTTGCTCGTTACTCGTTACTTCTTGGAAAAGTAGTTAGTTACTTTACTTAGGCCGTTTCTCAATACAAAGTACATACAAGAATGGACTTCCTTACTTGCGAGTTCAAACTTGGGAAGTCGAGAACGAGAGTACAAACTTCCAAGAATGCGAGGACACAGTGCGCTGAACCTGCAGTTTGAGACGTTGGGTACTTGTTATGTTAGCTACGAAAGCTACAGGGGTAGGCTGTGTACGCTTGCCCCAAAACACACCGGCAGGTTGGTGGATGACAAGCTAACAGTGGTACAAACATCATATCTCACCACAGACACACTTTTTGGTTACAAAACCCATGTGTACAGACTTTATTTAAACACTTTCCCACCTGATTTTAAAATATATCAAGCCAGAAGCTCCAAATGTGTTAGTTTAAAGACAGAAATGGTAAATCCTTGAATTAAGCTCCGCCAGCCTTGTATCTCAGAATGGAGCGCCTAAATGCATTATGGGGAATAATGGTCCTGAAGTTATCAGAAGTCACCATCCGATGCATCCTCGAAAACATCCGGGAACTCCATGCGAACTTGAGTAAATGCAAACTTTTGAATTGAAACAGTACTTCGGCTGTGTTTAATGACGTTTCACAAGTCCATGAGATCGCAAGTACATTCAAGTACGGATATTGAGAAACGGCCTTAGTTACCTTCTATGCAAAGTAACCTTTTTACGTTATTCGTTACTTTTACATTACTTTTGTAAAAAAAGAAAGTTCTATTGATGACATAACAGGCATTTCTTTTATGCTCTTTATTCTGCTCTTAACATGAAAATATTTGGCTACAGGCTTCAACACTAAAGTCCTGTGAAACAGTAGCCTAGTAAATAACAGCCTCAATACAGGCTCCTTATGAACGTGATGACAACCTCAAAATGGCATGTGTCTCAAAATTAAACATGCCTAATCTCATTCCAACAGAAAAATAGAATAGGCTAACCACAAAATGGTTTCATGTTGATGGCTTTAGGAAATAAAATAAAATGGCTTAATAGGCCTACAGCGGTGAGGCAACAATAACAACTCAGCACAAAACTAGCTTGAATCATCAGTTCCCCGGGGATCTTGAGCTATAAGCTCCATGTTAGCATGCTTTAGGCTACTTTCAAATGCTTGGAAAGGTTAGCAGTTGAATTAACGGCAGTGGACAGAACTTTCTTACCAGGGCACAGTTTAGGCCTTACACTTACATTCCTCCCCTTAGTTTCAATGAATTCGAAGTAATGAGCATATTCCCTCAAAAGTTATTGTTGGCTGCTTCTCGCTGCTGGTTGCTCTCTTCATGCCATCAGTCACTGAAGGGTCGCTATTAAATGATGCCGCTATTGCGCAACATGGAACAGAGAATCGGTACCGCTGTCAAATATGTCCGTAGGGAAAGTAGCGTTGGGCCGTATTGGAAAAATAACTACTTTTCGTTACCAAATTTTCAGCGGTAACGCGTTACACTACTTTTTTGCGAAAAAAGTAGTTCCGTTACTGTAACTTACGTTACTGTAACACGTTACTCCCAAAACTGCTCACAAGAAATCCAAAATGATGCTAGAAAAGGCCTACTAGAAGGCCAGCCTCTCTGAGGTGGTATTCTTTATCCAAATTGAAATATTATTTCATTTAGTTCTAATAACACGTTTTATTGTCCTTCCTTCAACCAAACTAATTGCAAATTAGCCAAATATTCAATAATATTTCATTTTGGATTTTTTTTTAAATAAACTTTTTAAATCTACAACTTCATCAACAATTATTGGATCTTTTAAACATTGTTTTTAGTAGCAATCAATAAGTCCTTTACAGAAAAAATATGACTTAAATCTAAAAAAATATTTTGGCATTATTTTCATTAATTGAAATTTAAGAGTTGGGCTTCGGGACAACCACCTCTCCATTGAAAGCACCCTATATATGATCAATTTAGGAATATTTAAGTATCAGTTATTTAAATTATTGCTTGGAAGTAAATTAGATCATGATAAGATCTAATTAATGACATGTGGTTTTTATACCAAAAATCTTTTAAAATATGTTTTAAATGCCCGGGACAGCACTGTACACGAATTCGGTAGAATCGCCCATAGGCTATTCTCTCACGTGTGGAAGCAGGCTGGTAATCTGTGCGATCTGATGAGCCGGTCCACTTTAGGGCAGGTGCCATCTAATTATTTTTTATTACGCAAATGCAACGATTTCAAATTATTTATTTCTGTAGTCATAGGCTATTTTCAGCGGCACATGAATAGCCCCGCAACCCGTTATAATACAGAGGTACAGAGGTTTTGGGCTGGGGCTATATGAGCCTTACGCCGAGTCTACTGGTGAAAAATTAAAGTCGTTGACAAGCCTGTCACTCACGTCCTAGTTTAGGCCTAGCCTACTACATCTTTTGATGACATAAATATTATTTTCAATTCAATTCAATTCTTTATTGCAGACCCAGGAGGATCCATATCACAGATAAGAAAACACACGTCAGGACACAATAAACTAGACAAAAAATAAACAAACAACCATAAGATATATCTTAAATATATCTTCATCATTTGTTTATGACTGTTAATACAGGCTACATAAAACAACCTGCAGAGATTCGCACCATGCCTGTTATTCTATCTCTTGGCAGCGTTATGCAGAAAGCAGATTTAGATAGCCTGCGTTGAGATTGGATGAATATCCTATTTTCATTTTGCAAACCCATGTGTACGGTGGCCCGGAAGTGCAACAGACATTAACAAGTTTGAAAACAAAATTACATTTGCATTATACACTTACATCTTTACAAAACGAATTCCTATTTCATAAAACACATTAACAAATGAAAAAAGAGCTTTTACATATTCCAACGCACATTAACAAGTTCCAAAACAAAATTACATTTGCATCACACACTTACATCTTTAAAAAAACTAATTACTATTTCATAAAACACATTAACAAATGTAAAAAAAAAAAAAAAATCTACAATACACAAAACATTGTTTTCAATGATCTGACAAAACACAATTTATACAAAACACATTAACTAGTTTGAAATCAAAATTACATTTAGAATACATCTTACAGACATGAAAAAAACCATTTCATTAAACACATTTGCAAATGTGAAAGAAAAAATCTACAATACACAAATCATTTTAAAATGATCTGACAAAACACAATTTATACAAAACACATTAACAAGTTTGAAAACAAAATTACATTTAGAATACATCTTACACACATAAAAAAAAAACCAAATTACCATTTCATTAAACACATTTGCAAATGTGAAAGCAAATTAACAAAACACAAAACACAAAAGCAAACTGCGAGTCAAAATTACATTTCACCAAACACAAACGCAAACTCCAAAAACACATTACATCAACTAAATTTCTTACGGAAATAGATCGACCTAAAGGCGGAAGCAGGAAGTGGCGACGCAGAAAGGGGTTCCAGTTAGGTGGGAGCCAGCGGGAGCTGAGCTTCCATAGAGAGAGGTCTGGCTCCCATGAAAGCAGCAAACTCAAACATCTGTGGGGGCTCTGACAATACAATAGTATATAATATTTTACTGACAAATAAAGTTATCATAAGTGGGGATCAAACCGAGCTATGGGAGGTGGAACATTTTTATGGAGTTGCCAGCGCAATCCCGCTGGGAAGCGCTCGTTATGGAGGTGTTTTTGATCGTCTTTTTTTGTGTGTTATTGCCTTATTGGCATGCTGTTATTATGTTTTCTGATGATAAAGGGTTACTGTATGTTTGCGCAGTTGCAATGTATAGGCTGTAAACATAAGCCAATGTCTTAATTGATTGTTAACCATGATTTGATTGTGACCGATAGTAGGCTATGTTACCGTGCGTAACTGTCGGGGTTGCCTCTGACGCAAGAGGATCTAATGATGATATGTTATATTGCCTAGTTTGTGGGCCTTGCCCCTGTTTATTTTCAGTTCGATCAATGTTTTGTTTGTTTAGTTTGTTTGTTAATTTGTTATGTTATGCACCCCGCCGGTGGCCTAATATAAAATAAAAGAAAGACGTCTGCATTATTCCGTTTCCATTGAGTCTACCACCCACCGGACACACTCCGTTACAATGCCACTGAAAATGTGGCCACTTGCAATGTCGACCTGCTCTCACCGACTCGTTTCGGTTTTAGCCTACTTCATTAAAGCCCAAACATAGGCGTACTGTAGCTCCAGACAGTAGACAATGCGAGGCTCTCCCTAGGTCAACCTCTCTCCTAGATATTGCTTTAACCAGGCTATTCCGATCATGCTGCACATGATGTAAACTTTATTGAGGATTTCGTGCAAGTAGCATATTCACCGAAATAAGTGCCAGTTCACCGTTGTGCATAACATTCAGCCAGAGGTCCGGGAGAGAGAGAGAGAGAGAGAGAGAGAGAGAGAGAGAGAGAGAGAGATTGTCAACTTGTCACATTGTAAGGTCAGTGCTTGCTTCCCATTACATTCAAAAGTCCACAAAGCCTTTACTGAACTCCTGCGCCGTTGTGCAGACTGGAGAACGACAATGACAACGACAATGGGCTCCCACGAAGATGGAATAACTCGAACCCTGAGGAGGGTCATTCAACTGGCTACTGGACACACGTAGAGACACTGTGATCTGTGAGCGACATTGGGTGCTTTGGAAGGCGCTTATATTGTATTGCTATTCATCACGTTTTGGCCGTTTTGCGGCGTGATCCTCCGCTTCGTGACACCCTTCTGTGGCACCTGTGGACGGTGTCTGGATATCCGGCATACGCCAGACCAAGTGGATGATCTCCTCAAGAAATATTTCAATGAGGGTCACACCTACGGCGTGATATTGGACATGCTGGAGACGATGCACGGCGTGAAAATGAGTTTGAGGACACTTAAAACAAATATCAAGGCTTTAGGGATGTATCGGCGGAAGAATGCATCCCAATGTCGCTCACAGATCACAGTGTCTCTACGTGTGTCCAGTAGCCAGTTGAACGTCCCTCCTCAGTGTTCCAGTTATGATTCCATCTTCGCGGGAGCCCATGAATTTTTATTTATTTATTTATTTATTTATTTATTTATTTAGTCGTTCTCCAGTTGCGCAACGGCGCAGGAGTTCAGTAAAGGCTTTGTGGACTTTTGAATGTAATGGGAAGCAAGCACTGACCTTACAATGTGACAAGTTGACAATATCTCTCTCTCTCTCTCCCGGACCTCTGGCTGAATGTTATGCACAACGGTGAACTGGCACTTATTAATTTCGGTGAATGCTACTTGCACGAAATCCTCAATAAAGTTTACATCATGTGCAGCATGATCGGAATAGCCTGGTTAAAGCAATATCTAGGAGAGAGGTTGACCTAGGGAGAGCCTCGCATTGTCTACTGTCTGGGTGGTAGCTAGGCAGAAGTAGCAACGCTTTCTTTATGTTTATGGCACGCGGTGCATCTAACTCAACATACCGAAAACGATAAACAGGGGCAAGGCCCACAAACTAGGCAATATAACATACCATCATTAGATCCTCTTGCGTCAGAGGCAACCCCGACAGTTACGCACGGTAACATAGCCTACTATCGGTCACAATCAAATCATGGTTAACAATCAATTAAGACATTGGCTTATGTTTACAGCCTATACATTGCAACTGCGCAAGCATACAGTAACCCTTTATCATCAGAAAACATAATAACAGCATGCCAATAAGGCAATAACACACAAAAAAAGACGATCAAAAACACCTCCTAACGAGCGCTTCCCAGCGGGATCGCGCTGGCAACTCCATAAAAATGTTCCACCTCCCATAGCTCGGTTTGATCCCCACTTATGATAACTTTATTTGTCAGTAAAATATTACATACTATTGTATTGTCAGAGCCCCCACAGATGTTTGAGTTTGCTGCTTTCATGGGAGCCAGACCTCTCTCTATGGAAGCTCAGCTCCCGCTGGCTCCCACCTAACTGGAACCCCTTTCTGCGTCGCCACTTCCTGCTTCCGCCTTTAGGTCGATCTATTTCCGTAAGAAATTTAGTTGATGTAATGTGTTTTTGGAGTTTGCGTTTGTGTTTGGTGAAATGTAATTTTGACTCCCAGTTTGCTTTTGTGTTTTGTGTTTTGTTAATTTGCTTTCACATTTGCAAATGTGTTTAATGAAATGGTAATTTGGTTTTTTTTTATGTGTTTAAGATGTATTCTAAATGTAATTTTGTTTTCAAACTTGTTAATGTGTTTTGTATAAATTGTGTTTTGTCAGATCATTTAAAAATGATTTGTGTATTGTAGATTTTTTCTTTCACATTTGCAAATGTGTTTAATGAAATGGTTTTTTTTATGTGTTTAAGATGTATTCTAAATGTAATTTTGTTTTCAAACTTGTTAATGTGTTTTGTATAAATTGTGTTTTGTCAGATCATTGAAAACAATGTTTTGTGTATTGTAGATTTTTGTTTTTTTTCTACATTTGTTAATGTGTTTTATGAAATAGTAATTCGTTTTTTTAAAGATGTAAGTGTGTGATGCAAATGTAATTTTGTTTTGGAACTTGTTAATGTGCGTTGTAATATGTAAAAGCTCTTTTTTCATTTGTTAATGTGTTTTATGAAATAGGAATTCGTTTTGTAAAGATGTAAGTGTATAATGCAAATGTAATTTTGTTTTCAAACTTGTTAATGTCTGTTGCACTTCCGGGCCACCGTACATGTGTCAATTCAAGGCAACTACATTGCAAAGAAGTTAATAGTAACCAGCAAATGTTTCTTTCCGTGGGCAAAACAATGTTCCCAGTTTGCGTGCGTGGTATGGGCTGCATGTTTTGCCCATCCCATTATCGATGGCATTTCCATGATTTTTCTAAATATAGGACATAGGCTACTCTTAATATGTACAGGGCCAGACAGTCATTTTTTCTTTGGGCAAAATATAAATGAGAACCATTCGTGGTGCTTTTTAGTCTTTTATTTTAGTGCAAAGCAGTTTCACAGTGCCTATATATGTTCAACACATTAACTGGTCATAATAGCAAAATGTTATCTTTGGATGTATTTGCTGACTCATATTGTTGTTAACAAACCACCATACTAGTGGTCCGCAAGTAGAGGTTTATGTCCAATAACGCACTATCCAAAGCAAAAGCTGGAGACGTATTTTGCGCAAAATATCTCATATAGGCTACTTGACTTGCTTTTCGTTAGGTAGCCAATCTATAGCCTAGACTACCACGATCAGACTGGATATCCATAAACTTTGATTTGGGGGATAATAGTTGTATTAAACTTTTGGGACTTTGTGTTTGTTTTTGTGTTGATTTACTCTGTTTAAAAGCGGCTGCTTTCTCCTGCGCGGAGGCCATCCGACATTTGTTTATCCCTAGCTTACAACTTCCCCAAGTTTACTTGGTGTTTCCAGTATATTTTTTTCGTTAAGTTCTCAACAAAACAGAACATAGACCGATGGTATTTTGTAATTGATGTGTTATTCACTGCTTAAACCAGCGCACTTTACTGCAGCAGTCTTTTATAGTGGCCGTGATTTGCGTGAAGCCTATTTTTTTCTAGCTCCCTAGTACTATAATGGCGATTTTTTTTTTTCATTATGAAAGTAGCCTACACCAAAGGTCACCGAGAAGAGAGAGAGAAAAAAACACTTGTCCATTTAACTGCGTTATGAGTCAATTTGTGCACTCACTCCTTGTGTTGCTCTCACACATGCATGAAACGCACTAAAGACAATGACTATTAAGAACTATAACAATGCACTTTACTATATGAGACGTTTTAATCTTTATTTTGTATCCATTTGAATAAGCCCTATGCTAGAAATTCAGAGGTTTTTTGGCTCTAAATAATGACCCAGCCAAGACCTTTTTTGGCCTCATCAGCCATGGCTTATTGCATGATAAGGCGAGGCTCCCTCATGTCGGAATGGCGGTATGTTGAAAAATAGCAAACATGCCGCCACTCTGACTCTGAAGAAAAAAAAATGTCGGAGTGCAGGGACGTTTGCTATAACGGAAAATACCGACAATTAGACGTCAATGTCAGAGTGGCGGTATGTCGCAATGGCGGCATGTAACCTTCTTGGTCTTGGTCTCAATAGCCCTGTTTATACTTTGGGCAGTCTTGCTAACCAATCAGTGCCAGTTGGCTTTTTGCTACAATGTAAACCACACAAATAACCTGTTGATGTGATAAGGGTAGCCTAGAATAGGGTAGTCTAAATGCAAGAGAAGGTTTGTGTTAAGTAGAAAGCTGGTAGAAACTATGTTAATTTCCTTTATTTAATGATAACACAGCCTTATACAAATTTAAGGGAAGGTTGGAGGACCCTTAAGATTTCTTCCCTTAATTTGATTGCTAAGGTGCTTTGTGCAACAGTTTAAGGAATTACTAACCAAGAAAAGGAAAAACCCTTAAATTTAAGGGAAAATCTTAACTTAAGGTGTTTTGTGCAACCAGGCCCAGAACTTGGCCCCTGGCCCTGCCCCTTGAGGTGGGCCTGTTACCAGGGCAACAGTTACAGGTTTAGGCCTGTTTAAGCCTGGCCCAGTCTAGTATAAACTCCTACCTGGGGCGGGTTTAAGTTCTGGCAGCAGGTTTGGCCCAAAGTATAAACAGGGCTAATTTGTCTTGGTCTCTTCTCGGTCATGTTAGCCTATGGCCTTGGTCTCGTCTCTGTCTTGAGAGCCTCTGGTCTTGGTATTGTCTTGGTCTTGGTTTCAGCGGTCTTGACTACAAGTCTACTTAGTTGTATTTTTAACTTGTTGCACATTTGGAGTTTGGATAAACGCAATTTCAGACCCCATTTACACAAACTCAGATAACCATAAAGACGCACATGTTTCTCTACGGTTGCACCTCTCTGTTACACTTACCCGAAGGTGAAGACGGAGAATTTCACGAACTCCGGGCAAGGTGGAGATGTCGGAGAACCCTGTCTTCAGATATTTGTGTAACTACCCATAACTGGAGCTCTAGCACCAGAGACAGTTGGAGCAAACGAGAAGCACCTACGTTCGCGCATAGTAGTTCTATTTTCACAAGTAGTCAGGAGGGAATTCGTCCAAAGTCAGGAAGATCGTGCACTTCTGGACAAGTTTTTGATTTTTGGCAGGGTGTTAGATACAGGTATAAGGTTTTCAAAAATCAATGGATACAAGTTGGGGTGACCCCCTAGTGGCTGGTATTCATACAATCCAAAATGGCCCCCAACAGAAAAAGAAAAGACTATATCTAGGTTTCCTTTAGTCTTAAATTGTTGTATGATGTCATATTTCTACTTTGTTTGACACAAGGAATTCAATTTGGATATGTTCCTCTCATTTTAGATAAAATGTTATACCAAATCTATTATCATAGTTATCTTTAGCTAAAATAAACGGTCAATGTCTGTAAAAAGGTCAAACAAAAGGTAGCAGGAGGTAACAGATCATTATAACACCTTCCAATTGCATGCCAAGTTTTGTGATATTCCGCTCATTGATTTACGACATTTTATACCAACTGGCCAGCAGGTGGCCGGACATTTTTCTGCAATATCTAAAGAACCATAGGGCCTAGGGGGACCACATTTTTATATGCTTGTCTTCAGGGGCCATGTAAACCTATCCCATGATCACCCATTCCATGTATAGCGCCACCTGGTTAAAAATGAAAATGCTAGTGTTAACAGCTATCTCTGGCTGACATGGTCAAAACTACACAAAATAAGGCGTGTCAAAATGCATGCCAAGTTTCATGTTGGCATGTTGGCAGGAGCTGGTCACTAGATAGTGACTCGATCCCAGCCAATATGGCTACAAAAAGTTTGACTGGAAAAAAAACCCTGGAGTGATGGAGGAAGATGACTCATAGGTGGCCCACATGGTAACGGACCTTGCAACGTAAACAACAGCTCTGGTAGGACACAAGCTACAAAGCTGCATATGTATCTGGAAAAAGATATCATCAGAGAAGGGTCTCAAGATCCATCAAGTTAGGAAAAAAAGGGTCGAATCTTGTCAGAAAAATGAGTGGGGAACCATCAATATAGACATAGTCCTTCTCCTGGAGGGGCTGAAAGGTGGTGTAGAGAAGAAGCTGGACAAGATTGGAGAAGTCATCTACAGCTATGGGGCAAAGAGATTTGGGCTGAAAAGCGAGCGCCGTAAGGTACAGAAGAAACCAGCTCATTCCAAGTCCAGAAGGCAAAGAGATTGAAAGGCTGGTGAGGGAAAGAAGGTGCCTGAGAAAACAGTGGAAGAATGCAGTAGAAGTGGAGAGGAAAGGACATGAGGCACTGTAAGGTGACATTAAGCAGTGTCCCTCAACGCTGAGAAGAGCTGAATGCTTGAGAAAGCAAAACAAGAAGGAGAGAGTGAGGAGTGCCTTCTACAGAGATCCCTACAAGTTTGTGAAAGCCCTCTTCGTCAAGGAGAAATCTGGGACCCTCAAAGCTACCTTCAAAGACCTACTCCGATAACCAGAGGCACATGCCAGCCAGCATTCCGGGTGACATGCCACCAATCCAACCAGCTGAACACCAGATGGAAACAAAGGCCCCTACATAGAGCAAAGATAACATCAGAGCACAGTAAAGCGGGCAAGAGCATATCCAATGGCGTTTCATATAGAATCCATATAAGAATACGCCGGGAGTATTGAGGTACCTCTGGAAGCTGATGAGAGTGGGAAAAATGAGTTATACCAAGGCATGGTGAAGGGCGGGAGGGATCCTGATTCCCAAAGAGAAGAATTCCTCAACCATTGACCAATTCCATCACATCAGTCTCCTGAATGTGGAAGGAAAGATATTCTTCAGTAGTGTGGCTCAGAGGCTCTCAGCTTTCCTACAGAAGAACAACTTTGTTGACAGCTCAAAGCACAAAGCAGGGATAAGTGGATTCTCAGGCTGTCTGGAACACACAAATGTTATCTGGCACCAGATACAGACGACGAGGATGGAGAAGAAAGACCTGCATGTGGTCTTCCTAGATCTCGCCAATGCCTTCGGATCTGTGCCGCATGAGATGTTGTGGACAGTGTTCAACTTCTTCCAAGTCCCAAGAGGGCATCACAAGGCTGGTCAAAGCCTACTTCCAGGACCTTCAGTTTTGTGTTGCAGCACAGGCTAGCACAACTGCCTGATAGCACCTCGAGGTTGGCATTATGGTGGGCTGCACCATTTCCCCACTTGCATTTACCATGGCGATGGAGCTCATCATCCGGGCATCACGATGGGTGGTTGGAGGAAAGCAGTTGAAGAATGCGCTGCGTCTTCCTCCAATACGAACTTACATGGATGGCATGACAACAATAACAACAACACCTGCATGCACCAAACGCCTACTGGATAAACTCCAGAATAACATTCAAGGGGCACGGATGGTGATCAAACTCAGCAAATCCAGACGCATCTCTATTGTCAAAGGCCAGCTTGCTAATGAAAGGTTCCACATCAACAGAGCCAATACCAACAGTTAAGCCTGTCTAAAGTCTTGGCCACTGGTACAGCGCAAAGCTGAAAGATGGACCTTAAAGATGTGGATTATTCCTTTAAAGCAAGGACATCACTAATTTGGAAGGATAGAGGGGCTTAACCCCTTGGGTCTATGGAGTGTGAATAAATTCATAGACCTGTGGTTTGATCGCCTGGCAGTACCCATTCTCCTTTACGTGCTCTATTTAATTTCACTCTGCAAAGCAGCATGGTGACCATGGTTGATTTTCTTGCCTGCTTTTAGGTAGCCTGGCCCGCCCTCCCAGTGACGTAACACCTTCAGGCAGCATTGCTTCTCACTGGTCTAGCCAGCTACAATCTACACAGGGTTTCTGAGCTCCTGAAAGATCGGGACATCTACTTTGTCGAGAATCAATCAACTGTGCAGCTCCAATGGCCCTCGTTAGAGGCGTGTTCTAGGCAGTGACGTTACTCAGTCCTGTTACTCAAGCAGTTCCCTTCATGTCACATACGTCAGAGGAAAGAGTGGTTTAAGCTTCAGCACAGCTTTTTCTGACATCGACCAGTAGCAAACTGAGGCATTTGAGGGAGGCCTCCAGTTTTGGCCATGTCAGACAAGAATACCCATGAACACCGATTACAATACCTTACTTTGGGTTTTCATTTTAAACTTGGTGGCGCTATACATGAAATGGGTGATCATGGGATAGGTTTACACGGCCCCTGAAGACAAGCATATAAAAAATGTGGTCGTCCTCGGCCCTACGGTTCTTAAGATATTTGCAGAAAAATGTCTGGCCACCTGCTGGCCAGCTGGTGTAAAATGTCATAAATCAATTTACTGTATGGCACCTCCATGGGCAGAATATCACAAAACTTGGCATGCATTCGGAAGGTGTCAGAATGATCCGACACCTCCAATTCTGTGTGTCTTTTTCACAGATATTGACACTTTATTTTAGCTAAAGATGACAATAGATGACAAAAGATGATAATAGATTTAACATTTTTTTTTTCTAAAATGAGAAGAACATATCAGAAGTGCATTCCTTGTGTCAAACAAATTAGAAAATGACATAATACACCAATTTAAACCTATGTACAGCCTTTTCTTGTATGCATACCAGCCATTTTGGATTGTATGCATACCAGCCACTAGGGGGTCATCCCAACTTGTATCCATTGATTTTTGAAATCCTTAGGCCTATACCTAACACCTTGCCAAAAATCAAAAACTTGTCCAGAAGTGCACGATCTTTGCAAATTCCCTCCTGACTAAAGGGCACCACCTGGTTTTGAATGATGTCAGGACTTTTACCAATACATTGTCTTTTTGGAGTTATCATGTTTTTTTGGCATGTATCTCTCATATTCTGTAAGTGTTTAACATGATTTCAAGTCAAATGTTGTAAACTGTTACTGTTGGTATTTCTATCAGATGAAGCTGCCAAGTTGTTAGCGAGCTAACGCTAGCGATCTAGCTAACGTAATGTTTTACATTTATATTTGAGATTTGATTTATTGACAGCCTGCGGGTAACATTACCGAGTTCATTTTAAGTGGACAGAGCAAACATAAACATAGTTTAAAGCAATATGTTAGGTTTGAGCAAAGTCCAAAACGACTAGCTTATAGTTAGCATATAGCTATGTCGTCATGGTAACTGCCAAACAAACCCTCTCAAGCTAAAAAGCACACTTGGTTCACAACATGTTTTGCAGAGGAGCGATTGAATTGTCATTTGTTGGTTTCATTGATGATCACAGACAATATTATGGCACACATACATTAATCATTCTATAATTTCTTAAGGGAAAATGTTAATGATGTGACGTAATGTAACACGGGGAAGTGTAAACTAAGCATCAGTCTGCTTGCAATGCACTGTTGCAGAGTTTGACAATAAAGTTCACTTTGACTTTTGACTTTGACTGAGTGGTGAGGCTCCCATCCACCCCTACCTCCTTGCCACCCACCCCTACCCCACTATGGATGCCGAACAGCCTCTGCGGAGCCACATACCAGGACCTGCCTCCTTTCATCTCAGAGGCCCCATGATGGATCTAGACTTGCAGGCCTCCCTGATGACCACTACCTAAATGGCGACCTCCACCCAATGAACTCTAATTCCAACCCAACTATTGACTCCATCCCCTGAATCTTCTACACTATTGACTGTCCCACAAACTATATTTTTCCTACCACCTAGTAACTTTCAGACAACATTCTGTATTCATGCTGTTACTCTGTGAAATCCATGGTCAATCAATGTTTTAGGCTTCCAACTGTACGGATACTTCACTAGGCCACCGGCAGGTGGGATGAGCCCCTGAAGCATGGATCTGCCCAAGGTTTTTCTTACTAAAAATGAATTATTAGTAAGTGAAGAGAGTTTTTCCTTGCCCCTGTTACTCATGGGTGCTCCCCGTAAGTGTTGTGCAAGTTACTACAAAACTGTAATGCGTTATTTATTACTTGTTACTGATATTTGAAAGTAATCCCTTACATTATAATATTATTGTTTTGAAAAGGTAAGGTGTTACACTACTGTTGCATTACTTTCAAGTTACTGTCAACAGTAAAACTGAAGTATGGATTTGGCAATCTAAATGCAGCTCAAGACGCTCAATTAACCCATCAAACACGCAGTGGAAGCAGGGCCGGTTCTAGCCTTTTTGGTGCCCTAAGCTAGATTTTGAGATTTGAGTTTTGCCCCCATCCCCCCCCCCTTTTTTTCTAAAAATACAAGAGAAAAACTGAAGCAAAAAGGTAAGACATGTAGCCTGACACGTCAGACTATATCATAAGAATGTATAGTCTGAAGACCACTGATAGACTGTACCTCGATGGAGGGGCGGGTGATTGCGTTGTCTTTCAAACTGCCTCTCCACGTAATAGGCTAGCGCCAGTGGTACCAGCTGGTATATCAAACTTTTCCCGTAGCCCGTCAGTAACACGGCAAAGACATCTTTTTCAGAATGAAAAACTTCAGTGCACTTTCTTGTTTCACTTTCAAAGAAAATGACAAGTGCAATTCGTCCAAAACTAAAGCCAAAGACGATTCTGCTCTGGTTTGAGCAGGGCTGTCGTCATCGTACAAAGCCCGCCTTACGATTTCCTGTACACATTCCGCGCTGTGATTGGTTATCCGCCGCCAGAGGAAGAATACAACGGGTTTCTATCAGTGGCCTCTAGACGTATCCTCCGTGCAAATTCAAATTTGCTACCACTAGGGGTACGTCTAGAGTTCTAGGCTATAAGAAATGTATTGTGAAGCCCCCCTGATATTTGGTGCCCTAGGCGGACGCCTCGTTTGTCTATGCCTAGAACCGGCCCTGAGTGGAAGATGTGGTATCTGACTAAACTGGGCTTATATAAAAACAGTAAAATATAGAATAAGCAGTATATATATAGAGTATAAGGGGGTTCAGCAAATTTTTTGCATGTAGGGCCGATATAACATGGTCTTGACCAGGGGTTAAAGTGGGCCGGCACGCTCCGGTACTGCGTTCCGGCACGTCACCTCAGGAAAAAAAAAATCAGTAAAAAAAAATCAATATAGGCCTATCTGTGTCAATGATCACTGACCACAAGACGCATTAAATTGCAACGCAACATTGCAAACACAACGTGTAGTGAACGTGGCGGTGGTGTGTATTCCTCTTTCATGAAGCTGATTTTCCTTCTCCAAATCGAAACCCTGCCCTGACCCCGCCTTCACAAACACGCAGTCAGTCACTTTGGCAGAAGTCCTGAAGTCACATGCAGGATAACATTTATCAACTTGATCTTTCGCGATAGTAGGCTAATTTATGCGTTCAACGAACACCTATTGAAAAGTATTAAATAAAAAAGTAGGCCCTACTGTCCCTGAAATGCGTGCATGACATCTCCTACTTTGACTTTGCTGCACACTTCAGCCTAAAAGCAAGCGCTGTCTTTTTTTTCTCACTAGCTATTTTGTGTTTAGGCAAGAGTCGTTTAGGTAATAGGGAGCAGTCGTTTATGCCAGGCTACAGCAGCTGAAATCTTTGCATCTCCACTTTTTCTATTATTATTGTAAATTCGTTATTTTAATACATTAATCAGCTCTACTGGTCTGTCTGAGTAGCCTACTATGGTAAATTATTTAATAACAAACTTAAGTGTGGAAACTGCTCTTTATATAATAAATGGTGATTTATAAATTCATAAAATTGTGGAAATAATCATCCGCACTGTGTTAGATTCGTGCGGTTTGTGAGAATTAAAATAGGCTACAGTAAAACTTAAGATAATCACCGTGTCCCAAATAGACGCCTGTCTCTTTTACACGCCCGGTTTGGCTACAGGTTTGGATTAAAGGCCGGTCTCAAATAGAGGTCTGTTTTTTAGGTTAGTTTCGGGTGGTAGCCTATTTAATTTTCTAAAATAGTCTACTGTTTAAGCCAGTATGGTGTTGATTGCGCACCATTCTCCTTTACAACTGAACCATCCAGTCCATAACTTGTCCATAACTTGCGCACACGCGAGCACAATGGCAGAGACTTGCAGCATGATCTCTTCCTCAGACTATAATCAAAATAATTATTTTCAGGAAAAGTATGAAGCCTATGAATAACTTTCAGTGCATTAACAGTAAACATTTTAGCGATCTCTTTGCACATTAGGCAATGCAATGTAGCCTACTATATACCGACACTTGTGAAACAACGCAGGATTATTCCATAGCCTACAACTTCTTCTTTTTTTTTTTTTACTTATCATTAGTTTTCATAAGGCCATGAATTCCTGTAGCCTATAGTATTGCTTGTTTTGTGAGAGGAGAGGAGAGGAGAGATAATAGCTGTGTGTGTCATTTACTTCGGGATGTTGTCCTTTCTTTCTTGTTGATGTGTTTCGGGCAACAAGTTCATAGGCTCGATGGTAACATGTATTGTCACATCGTTTCGTTATATTAAAATACCAGTAATCTAAGATATTATAGTAGGCTAATTCTAACATGATTATTTCCACAATTTTATGAATAGGCCTATATAAATCACCATTTATTTTCACGTAATAGGCTACAGGGCAAGTGGTTACTGTTGAAATTCTGTGATTATTCCAAAAAATATTCTCACAAACCACGAAACTGTCTTCTGAATAACAAGTTATTAATAATTATTTTCCAACGAATGTGGTGGTTTCAGATCAGTCACTCTTTCGATGACAATGCTTATTTTATAATATTTTATAAATCACTATTTTAATTCTCACAAGCCAGCGTGAGTCTAACGCAATGCGGATGATTATTTCCACAATTTTATGAATTTATAAATCACCATTTATTAAATAAAGAAACGTTTCCACACTTAAGTTGGTTATTAAATAATTTACCATAGATATGTAGGCTACTCATACAGACCAGTAGAGCTGATTTATGTCTTATAATAACGAATGTACAATAAGAAGATGCAAAGATTTCAGCTGCTGTAGCCTGGCCTAAACGACTGCCCCCTGTGACCTAAACAGCTCGTCTGTTGGCCTAAACGACGGCAGGGTGGCCTAAACCACTCTTGCAAGCAAAAGGCCTAATCGACCTGCTCCCAAATAGGCCTAGGTTTTGGCAGCAAGTTGGGATGTCTGGGGACCCCCAAAACAGTGTCAATAAGGTTATAGTAGCCTACCAGTAACAAATGTAAACTACTTTAAGGATAAAGCATAGGGCTTTTTGAAATGCATCATCTTGCCAACACTTGTGTTTTAGAGGTTGTCTTGTCATGTTTTGTTCTTTGTTATTTTCTATATTGATCCATACTTCGGACTGACATTAAATTGTAAAAAGCAAGGTTGTGTATATTTTTGTGTTCAGTAATGTTCAATGTTGACAGCTAGTGTAGATCAGGGGTGGGCAACACTGTGAAGTTTTGAAGGCCACAGTCCACAGAACTTTGGCAAAGCAAGTAGAGGGCCACACATTAGATGATTGCAATTAAACACAGCCTAGTTGCACCCGGGCCGTAAGTTACCCATGTATGGTGTAAAAGGCCTCGTTCAGATTGGCATCCCAAATCCGATTTTTTCATATCCAGATTGTATCTAGAATTGATTTCGGGTGGTCTGAACAGCAGAAAACCACATGACTTCCGATTTTTCCGAATCTGTTACGCCCTACATACCCATGTGGTGTCAATTGCGATTCATATCGGATATGCTGCGATCTGAACAGCTTTTCCACATGGGATAAGATTTCACCGTGTCACTTGCGTCATTTGTCACGTGACACAAACATCAACACGTGGAATGCAGATGGACGGAAGTGAGAGATCAATGTTAATTCTCCTTTTAAAAAACAGTGTCGTTTGCTATAACAACGTGTCAGTGCGCGTTATGGATTTGCCGCAAGTTGGAGTTTACCTCGCGTGTGGAAAGCAAGGTTTACCTCGCGTGTGGAAAGCAACGTCAGTGAAAGTTTTCAACCACGCATCAGAAAGGCAACTAACAGCTGTGCTGGACTGCATTGATGCACTGAAATAAAGATGAGTAACTTTATTCTTCCATCTCTGATACTTCCTTGTTACTTGTAGCTGTGTGCTACGGCCCCACTTAACCATCTGAGAGAGAAACAACCAGCATTCTACCCTCCG
>JAODXP020005724.1:0-10974 GCA_027497455.2 Sardinella longiceps | reverse complement strand
AAGCCGCAAGCGGCGTTGACGGGCCCTCGCACCAGGTGCACCGCAAAGCGTGCATATCGCAACAATGGTACACAGTGAAGGCACATTCACTCGAAACAGGTGTGCTGTCTTTGTCTCACCCTCATTTTTTACACTCGCAGACACTCCCTGTCACACACTCACTCAGTCTGCCTTTTACACTCTTTCTCTTAGTAGGGGCGCTACAGAGATTCACATAAGTCATACTGCATGATCAGAAGATGGTCCACAGTCTGTGTATCAACTTTGGCTATGATAGGTCAAACCGTTTCCAAGTTATAATGTTCGACCACAAGGGGGCATTAGAGAGTTTCGATTCATGGTTTTGCGTGGTCAGAACACGGTCAGGAGTCCATATACCAAGTTTGGATAAGCTATGTCAAACTGTGTCCAAGTTATCATATTTGACCACTAGAGGGCGCTAGAGAGTTTCGATTCATGGTTTTGCGTGTTCAGAACACGGTCAGGAGTCCATATACCAAGTTTGGATAAGCTACGTCAAACCGTGTCCAAGTTATCATATTTGACCACTAGAGGGCGCTAGAGAGTTTCGATTCATGGTTTTGCGTGGTCAGAACACGGTCAGGCGTCCATATACCAAGTTTGGATAAGCTACGTCAAACCGTGTCCAAGTTATCATATTTGACCACTAGAGGGCGCTAGAGAGTTTCGATTCATGGTTTTGCGTGGTCAGAACACGGTCAGGAGTCCATATACCAGGTTTGGATAAGCTACGTCAAACCGTGTCCAAGTTATCATATTTGACCACTAGAGGGCGCTAGAGAGTTTCGATTCATGGTTATGCGTGGTCAGAACGCGGTCAGGAGTCCATATACCATGTTTGGATAAGCTACGTCAAACCGTTTCCAAGTTATCATATTTGACCACTAGAGGGCGCTAGACAGTTTCAATTCATGATTCTGCGTGGTCAGTACACGGTCAAGAGTCCATATACCAAGTTTGGATAAGCTACGTCAAACCGTTTCCAAGTTATAATATTTGACCACTAGGGGCGCTACAGAGTTTCGATTCATGGTTATGCGTGGTCAGAACACGGTCAGGAGTCCATAAACCAAATTTGGATAAGCTATGTCAAACCGTTTCCAAGTTATAATTTTTGACCACTAGCACTTTTAGCACCTTTCCTGCTTGACCAGATGGTGGCGCTATAATAGGCACGCCCACAGGGTGTCTACATATCATCACAGTCATACTATCTATAAGCCAGTGAAGTTTCAGATCAATCGGGTAAAGCATTGTCAATTTCTGGCACATTTCCTGCTTGGCCAGGTGGTGGCGCTATAACAGCCACGCCCCCAGGGTGTCTAGATATCATCACAGTCATACCATCTATGAACCTGTGAAGTTTCAGACCAATCGGTTAATGCAGTGTGATTTTATGACACACTTCCTGTTTAGTGATGAGCTATTAAAATTATACAATTTCATAATATTGTTATTACAACATATTTGTAGTAACAATACTTTGTTTGCAATTTAGCATCAGCAATATCTAGAGGTCATGTACACTAAATTTCACTTGAATTTGTCATATTGTGTTTGACAAGTATGTTGAAGTTCACTGTTTGTCTAAATTTTTACACTGTTTAATACCTATCTTCCTTTTGGGTGTGGTTAATGCAATGTAATACAAAAATTGTTCGTCTTGGGAGTCCCACACACCTACCAAATTTTGTGAGTGTAGCTCAAAGTATGTGTCAACCAGAGCACTTTATGTCAATTTCTGTAGTGGTTCCACCTTGCCAGATGGTGGCGCTGTAACAACCACGCCCATTAAGTGTATGGATATCGTCGTAATCATAAGTCCTATAAACGGTATGAGTTTCAAGCGATTTTATCAATCCAGTGTGATGTTATGCCACATTTCCTATTTTTCATTTTTTCTCTTATTTCATGCATCCGCCATCTTGAATTTGTAAAAGGTCGGAAAAATCCCTTCGCAATTTCACGTCCGCCACATCTTGGCATCATGTCTACCAAATTTCACAGGAATCTGACAAACGGTGTCCGACAAGTGCGTTAAAGTTCATCATGAGACCGGCCCATAGAGCCCAATGTTTTTTTTTACTTTAGGGGCGCTACGGAGTCCCTGGGCCACACCCAGATCTATGCCCCTGTATAAATCGAATGGTGAATACTTCCAAGGTGTGTGCAAAATTTCATGAGTTTTCGTGCACGGGAAAGTGGACAAAAAGGCCCGTATGTTTGGGAGGAAAAGATTAACAAATAAAAATTAAAGCCGCAAGCGGCGATGACGGGCCCTCGCACCAGGTGCACCGCAAAGAGTGCATATCGCAACAATGGTACACAGTGTGTGCACATTCACTCGGAACAGGTGTGCTATCTTTGTCTCACCCTCATTTTTACACGCGCAGACACTCACTGTCACACACTCACTCAGTCTGCCTTTTAAACTCTTTCTCATAGTAGGGGCGCTACAGAGATTCACATAAGTCATACTGCATGTTCAGAAGGTGGTCCACAGTCTGAGTACCAACTTTGGCTATGATAGGTCAAACCGTTTCCAAGTTATAATGTTCGACCACAAGGGGGCATTAGAGAGTTTCGATTCATGGTTTTGCGTGGTCAGAACACGGTCAGGGAGTCCATATACCAAGTTTGGATAAGCTACGTCAAACCGTGTCCAAGTTATCATATTTGACCACTAGAGGGCGCTAGAGAGTTTCGATTCATCGTTATGCGTGGTCAGAACACGGTCAGGAGTCCATATACCAAGTTTGAATAAGCTACGTCAAACCGTTCCCAAGTTATCATATTTGACCACTAGAGGGCGCTAGACAGTTTCGATTCATGATTCTGTGTGGTCAGTACACGGTCAAGAGTCCATATACTAAGTTTGGATAAGCTACGTCAAACCGTTTCCAAGTTATAATATTTGACCACTAGGGGCGCTACAGAGTTTCGATTCATGGTTATGCGTGGTCAGAACACGGTCAGGAGTCCATAAACCAAGTTTGGATAAGCTATGTCAAACCGTTTCCAAGTTATAATTTTTGACCACTAGCACTTTTAGCACCTTTCCTGCTTGACCAGGTGGTGGCGCTATAACAGGCACGCCCACGGGGTGTCTAGATATCATCACAGGCACACGATCTATGAACCTGTGAAGTTTCAGATCAATCGGGTAAAGTATAGTCAATTTCTGGCACTTTTCCTGCTTGGCCAGGTGGTGGCGCTATAACAGCCACGCCCACGGGGTGTCTAGATGTCATCACAGTCATACTATCTATAAGCCAGTGAAGTTTCAGATTAATCGGGTAAAGCAGTATCAATTTCTGGCACATTTCCTGCTTGGCCAGGTGGTGGCGCTATAACAGCCACGCCCCCAGGGTGTCTAGATATCATCACAGTCATACCATCTATGAACCTGTGAAGTTTCAGACCAATCGGTTAATGCAGTGTGATTTTATGACACACTTCCTGTTTCGTGATGAGCTATTAAAATCATACAATTTCATAAAATTGTTATTCCAACATATTACGTAGATATCAAAATCCGTTCGCAATTTAGCATCAGCAGCATCTAGAGGTCATGTACACCAAATTTCACTTCAATCTGACATACCGTGTCCGACAAGTACGTTAAAGTTCACTGTGTGTCCAAATTTTTACACTCCTTAATACCTCACTTCCTGTTGGGCGTGGCTAATGCAATGTAATACAAAAATTGTTCTGTCTTGGGAGTCCCACACACCTACCAAATTTTGTGCAGTGTAGCTCAAAGTATGTGTCAACCATGAGCACTAAATGTCAATTTCTGTAGTGGTTCCACCTTGCCAGATGGTGGCGCTGTAACAACCACGCCCATTAAGTGTATGGATGGAATCGTCGTAATCATAAGATCCTATAAACGGTATGAGTTTCAGGCGATTTTATCAATCCAGTGTGATGTTATGCCACATTTCCTATTTTTCATTTTTTCTCTTATTTCATGCATCCGCCATCTTGAATTTGTAAAGGTCGGAAAAATCCCTTCGCAATTTCACGTCCGCAACATCTTGGCATCATGTCTACCAAATTTCACAGGAATCTGACAAACGGTGTCCGACGAGTACGTTAAAGTTCATCATGAGACCGGCCCCATAGAGCCCAATGTTTTTTTTTACTTTAGGGGGCGCTACGGAGTCCCTGGGCCACACCCAGGTCTATGCCCCTGTATAACCTCGAGTGGTGAATACTTCCAAGGTGTGTGCAAAATTTCATGAGTTTTCGTGCACGGGAAAGGGGACAAAAAGGCCCGTATGTCTGGGAGGAAGAGATTAACAAATAAAAATTAAAGCCGCAAGCGGCGATGACGGGCCCTCGCACCAGGTGCACCGCAAAGAGCGCATATCGCAACAATGGTACACAGTGAAGTGCACATTCACTCGGAACAGGTGTGCTATCTTTGTCTCACCCTCATTTTTTACACGCGCAGACACTCACTGTCACACACTCACTCAGTCTGCCTTTTAAACTCTTTCTCATAGTAGGGGCGCTACAGAGATTCACATAAGTCATACTGCATGTTCAGAAGGTGGTCCACAGTCTGAGTACCAACTTTGGCTATGATAGGTCAAACCGTTTCCAAGTTATAATGTTCGACCACAAGGGGGCATTAGAGAGTTTCGATTCATGGTTTTGCGTGGTCAGAACACGGTCAGGAGTCCATATACCAAGTTTGGATAAGCTACGTCAAACCGTGTCCAAGTTATCATATTTGACCACTAGAGGGCGCTAGAGAGTTTCGATTCATCGTTATGCGTGGTCAGAACACGGTCAGGAGTCCATATACCAAGTTTGAATAAGCTACGTCAAACCGTTCCCAAGTTATCATATTTGACCACTAGAGGGCGCTAGACAGTTTCGATTCATGATTCTGTGTGGTCAGTACACGGTCAAGAGTCCATATACTAAGTTTGGATAAGCTACGTCAAACCGTTTCCAAGTTATAATATTTGACCAATAGGGGCGCTACAGAGTTTCGATTCATGGTTATGCGTGGTCAGAACACGGTCAGGAGTCCATAAACCAAGTTTGGATAAGCTATGTCAAACCGTTTCCAAGTTATAATTTTTGACCACTAGCACTTTTAGCACCTTTCCTGCTTGACCAGGTGGTGGTGCTATAACAGGCACGCCCACGGGGTGTCTAGATATCATCACAGGCACACGATCTATGAACCTGTGAAGTTTCAGATCAATCGGGTAAAGTATAGTCAATTTCTGGCACTTTTCCTGCTTGGCCAGGTGGTGGCGCTATAACAGCCACGCCCACGGGGTGTCTAGATGTCATCACAGTCATACTATCTATAAGCCAGTGAAGTTTCAGATTAATCGGGTAAAGCAGTATCAATTTCTAGCACATTTCCTGCTTGGCCAGGTGGTGGCGCTATAACAGCCACGCCCCGGGGTGTCTAGATATCATCACAGTCATACCATCTATGAACCTGTGAAGTTTCAGACCAATCGGTTAATGCTGTGTAATTTTATGACACACTTCCTGTTTCGTGATGAGCTATTAAAATCATACAATTTCATAAAATTGTTATTTCAACATAGTACGAGATATCAAAAATCCGTTCGCAATTTGGCATCATCAGCATCTAGAGGTCATGTACACCAAATTTCACTTCAATCTGACATACCGTGTCCGACGAGTACGTTAAAGTTCATTGTGTGTCCAAATTTTTACACTCCTTATTACCTCACTTCCTGTTGGGCGTGGCTAATGCAATGTAATACAAAAATTGTTCGTCTTGGGGAGTCCCACACACCTACCAAATTTCGTGCATGTGGCTCAAAGTATATGTGAACCATGGAGCTAAATGTCAATTTCTGTAGTGGTTCCACCTTGCCAGATGGTGGCGCTGTAATAACCACGCCCAGTAAGTGAATGGATATCGTGGTAATCATAAGATCTATAAACGGTATGAGTTTCAGGCGATTTTATCAATCAAGTGTGATGTTATGCCACATTTCCTATTTTTCATTTTTTCTCTTATTTCATGCATCCGCCATCTTGAATTCGTAAAGGTATGAAAAATCCCTTCGCAATTTGACATGAGCAATGTCTTGGTATCATATCTACCAAATTTCACAGGAATCTGACAAACGGTGTCCGAGGAGTATGTTAAAGTTCATCATGAGACCGCCCCATAGAGCCCAAGGTATTTTTTTACTTTAGGGGGCGCTACGGAGTCCCTGGGCCACACCCGGGTCTATACCTCTGTAAACCTCCAGTGTTCCAGACTTCCAAGGTGTGTGCAAAATTTCGTGAGTTTTCATGCACGGGAAAGGGGTCAAAAATGGCCGGTTCCAGGGGAAGAAAAATAATAATAATTAAAGCCGCAAGCGGCGATGACGGGCCCTCGCACCAGGTGCACCGCAAAGAGCGCATATCGCAACAATGGTACACAGTGAAGGCACATTCACTCGGAACAGGTGTGCTATCTTTGTCTCACCCACATTTTTTACACTCGCAGACACTCACTGTCACACACTCACTCAGTCTGCCTTTTAAACTCTTTCTCTTAGTAGGGGCGCTACAGAGAATCACATAAGTCATACTGCATGTTCAGAAGGTGGTCCACAGTCTGAGTACCAACTTTGGCTATGATAGGTCAAACCGTTTCCAAGTTATAATGTTCGACCACAAGGGGGCATTAGAGAGTTTCGATTCATGGTTTTGCGTGGTCAGAACACGGTCAGGAGTCCATATACCAATTTTGGATAAGCTACGTCAAACCGTGTCCAAGTTATCATATTTGACCACTAGAGGGCGCTAGAGATTTTCGATTCATCGTTATGCGTGGTCAGAACATGGTGAGGAGTCCATATACCAAGTTTGAATAAGCTACGTCAAACCGTTCCCAAGTTATCATATTTGACCACTAGAGGGCGCTAGACAGTTTCGAGTCATGATTCTGTGTGGTCAGTACACGGTCAAGAGTCCATATGCTAAGTTTGGATAAGCTACGTCAAACCGTTTCCAAGTTATGATATTTGACCACTAGGGGCGCTACAGAGTTTCGATTCATGGTTATGCGTGGTCAGAACATGGTCAGGAGTTCATAAACCAAGTTTGGATAAGCTATGTCAAACCGTTTCCAAGTTACAATTTTTGACTACTAGCACTTTTAGCACCTTTCCTGCTTGACCAGGTGGTGGCGCTATAACAGGCACGCCCACGGGGTGTCTAGATATAATCACAGGCACACGATCTATGAACCTGTGAAGTTTCAGATCAATCGGGTAAAGCATAGTCAATTTCTGGCACTTTTCCTGCTTGGCCAGGTGGTGGCGCTATAACAGCCACGCCCACGGGGTGTCTAGATGTCATCACAGTCATACCATCTATGAACCTGTGAGGTGTCAGACCAAACGGTTAATGCAGTGTGATTTTATGACACACTTCCTGTTTCGTGATGAGCTATTAAAATCATACAATTTCATAAAATTGTTATTTCAACATAGTACGAGATATCAAAAATCCGTTCGCAATTTGGCATCATCAGCATCTAGAGGTCGTGTACACCAAATTTCACTCGAATCTGACCAACCATGTCCGACGAGTATGTTAAAGTTCACCATATGCCCAAATTTTTACATTCCTTATTACCTCACTTCCTGTTGGGCGTGGCTAATGCAATGTAATACGAAAGTTGTTCGTCTTGGAGAGTATGACACACCTACCAAATTTTGTGCGTGTAGCTCAAAGTATATGTCAACCATGGCACTTAATGTCAATTTCTGTAGTGGTTCCACCTTGCCAGATGGTGGCGCTATAGCAACCATGCCCATTAAGTGTAGGGATATCATCGTAATCATAAGATCTATAAACGGTATGAGTTTCAGACAATTCTATCAATGCATTGCGACGTTATGACACTTTTCCTGTTTTTCAGTTTTTCTCTAAATGCATTCATCCGCCATCTTGAATTCGTAAAAGGTATGAAAAATTCCTTCGCAATTACACATGAGCAGTATGTCAGCGTCATGTCTACCAATTTTCACAGGAATCCGACAAACGGTGTCCAAGGAGTATGTTAAAGTTCATCATGAGACCGGCCCATAGAGCCCAAGGCATTTTTTTACTTTAGGGGGCGCTACAGAGTCCCTGGGCCACACCCGGGTCTATACCTTTGTAAACCTTCAGTGTTCCAGACTTCCAAGGTGTGTGCAAAATTTCATGACTTTTCGTGCACGGGAAAGGGGTCAAAAATGGCCGGTTCCATTGGGAGAAGGAGAATAACAAATAATAATTAAAGCCGCAAGCGGCGATGACGGGCCCTCGCACCAGGTGCACCGCAAAGAGTGCATATCGCAACAATGGTACACAGTGAATGCACATTCACTCGGAACAGGTGTGCTATCTTTGTCTCACCCTCATTTTTCACACTCGCAGACACTCACTGTCACACACTCACTCAGTCTGCCTTTTACACTCTTTCTCTTAGTAGGGGCGCTACAGAGATTCACATAAGTCATACTGCATGATCAGAAGATGGTCCACAGTCTGTGTACCAACTTTTGCTATGATAGATCAAACCGTTTCCAAGTTATAATGTTTGACCACAAGGGGGCATTAAAGAGTTTCGATGCATGGTTATGCATGGTCAGAACACAGCCAGGGGTCCATATACCAAGTTTGGATAAGCTACGTCAAACCGTTTCCAAGTTATCATATTTGACCATTAGAGGGCGTCATAGAGTTTCGATTCATGGTTATGCGTGTTCAGAACACGATCAGGAGTCCACACACCAAGTTTGGATAAGCTACGTCAAACCGTTTCCAAGTTATCATATTTGACCACTAGAGGGCGCTAGACAGTTTCGATTCATGGTTATATGTGGTCAGAACACGGTCAGGAGTCTATATACCAAGTTTGGATAAGCTACGTCAAACCGTTTCCAAGTTATCAAATTTGACCACTAGAGGGCGCTAGAGAGTTTCGATTCATGGTTATGCGTGATCAGAGCATGGTCAGGAGTCCATATACTAAGTTTGGATAAGCTACATCAAACCGTTTCCAAGTTATAATATTTGACCACTAGGGGCGCTAGAAAGTTTCGATTCATGGTTATGTGTGGTCAGAACAGTCAGGAGTCCATATACTAAGTTTGGATAAGCTACGTCAAACCGTTTCCAAGTTATGATATTTGACCACTAGGGGCGCTTGAGATTTCCGATGCATGGTTATGCGTGGTCAGAAAACGGTCAGGAGTCCATATACTAAGTTTGGATAAGATATGACAAACCGTTTCCAAGTTATAATATTTGACCACTAGGGGCATAAAGCATTGTCAATTTCTGGCACATTTCCTGCTTGACCAGGTGGTGGCGCTATAACAGGCATGTCCTTGGGGTGTCTAGATATAATCACAGGTATACCATCTATGAACCTGTGAAGTTTCAGATCAAACGGGTAAAGCATTGTCAATTTTTGGCACATTTCCTGTTTGGCCAGGTGGTGGCGCTATAACGGGCACGCCCACAGGGTGTCTAGGTATCATCACAGTCATACCATCTATGAACCTGTGAAGTTTCAGATCAAACGGGTAAAGCATTGTCAATTTTTGGCACATTTCCTGCTTGGCCAGGTGGTGGCGCTATAACAGCCACGCCCAAGGGGTGTCTACATATCATCACAGTCATACCATCTATGAACCTGTGAAGTATCAGAACAATCGGGTAAAGCATTGTCAATTTCTGGCACATTTCCTACTTGACCAGGTGGTGGCGCTATAGCAGACACGCCCATGGGGTGTCTAGATATCATCACAGTCATACCATCTATGAACCTGTGAAGTTTCAGACCAAACGGTTAATGCAGTGTGATTTTATGGCACACTTCCTGTTTCGTGAAGAGCTATTAAAATCATACAATTTCATAAAATTGTTATTTCAACATAGTATGAGATATCAAAAATCTGTTCGCAATTTGGCATCTGCAGCATCTAGAGGTCATGTACACCAAATTTCACTTGAATCTGACATACCGTGTCCGACGAGTGCGTTAAAGTTCACTGTGTGTCCAAATCTTTACACTCCTTATTACCTCACTTCCTGTTGGGCGTGGCTAATGCAATGTAATACGAAAGTTGTTCGTCTTGGGGAGTCCCACACACCTACCAAATTTCTTGCGTGTAGCTCAAAGTATATGTCAACCATGGAACTTAATGTAAATTTCTGTAGTGGTTCCACCTTGCCAGATGGTGGCGCTGTAACAACCACGCCCATCAAGTGAATGAATATTGTCGTAATCACAGGATCTATAAACGGTATGAGTTTCAGGCGATTTTATCAATCCAGTGTGATGTTATGCCACATTTCCTATTATTCATTTTTTCTCTTAGTTCACGCATCCGCCATCTTGAATTCGTAAAAGGTAGGAAAAATCCCTTCGCAATTCCACATGAGCAACATCTTGGCATCATGTGTACCGAATTTCACAGGCATCCGACAAGCGATGTCCGAGGAGTATGTTAAATTTCATCATGAGACCGGCCCATAGAGCCCAAGGCATTTTTTTACTTTAGGGGCGCTACGGAGTCCCTGGGCCACACCCGGGTCTATACCGCTGTAAACCTCCAGTGTTCCAGAATTCCAAGGTGTGTGCAAAATTTCGTGACTTTTTGAGCACGGGAAAGTGGTCAAAAATGGCCGGTTCCATTGTGAGGAAAAGAATAAAAGAAAAAAATAATAATCTGAGCAAAAACAATAGGGCTTCGCACCTATCGGTGCACAAGCCCGTTCCGGGCTCGTGCACCTCGGTGCTCGGGCCCTAATAATAATCTTTCCAAAAGCAATAGGGCTTCGCACCGGTCGGTGCACAAGCCCGTTCCGGGCTCGTGCACCTCGGTGCTCGGGCCCTAATAATAATCCTTACAAAAACAATAGGGCTTCGCTTGTGCACCTCGGTGCTCGGGCCCT
>JAODXP020005723.1:0-11297 GCA_027497455.2 Sardinella longiceps | reverse complement strand
ATGACAGACCACCCCGTCAATTGATAATTTTCATTGTTCTCAGCTGCAAAGTGCCTGCCAATCTCTCACTCTCTCTTTTTTTGCAGTTATCCATGCTCATTGCCCTCAGCTGCTTATGTGGCTGCCAATGTTGTGGGACCCCAGCCACCTGTGACATACGTAGTTAGGAAAATTCTATGCAGGTGGTTTAAGCACACAGCAGCTGAACAGTTACTAGCAGTGTAAATTGTCTATTTTAACAATTGAGGCTTTTTTTTTCTCAAACTTAGTGTGTGTAGGCAGTAGGCTATAGACCCAAGACACACATTCAAAAGCCATAAAAAGTGATTTTTTCATAATATGGGACCTTTAAGATCACATTGTGCTTTTGATAGTAATATAGGCTAGTAATGTAGGCATATAGTAAGTATAATATAGTCCAGGCAAAATAGCATTTTTCGTAGGACTAATTGTAAAAGATTTTTTTTTTCAGCCTGGATCATTTCTATGAGATGTCCAGAACAACATACTAAAAGTACAAAGAAATCCTAGTTGAGAAAATGTGAAAATAGTGGAGGAAAGTAAATTTCTCATTGAAATGAATGGTATTCGGGTGGATTTTGGAGGAAAATGTGCACTACTAGTACATTTTGGCCTGAAGCGTGAAGGGGAAACTACTTTCACCATATATCCCATACATTTTCTGAAAAGAAACACCCTCAGGATATTCCATAGCATGGTATGGTTTGACATTGAGGTATGCCCCATCCTCCTCATTACAATATATCCCAAAATTAAGAAATTTGCCATTTGCAAAATGGACAATTTTTGGTGACATTTAGGCCACCGGTGTTTAGGGAAAACATATTAGACCCCATAAACCATATATTTTCTGAAAGCTTATATGCCCAGGGTTTCACCCTCCCCCCCCCCCAATTCTCACATCCCACCCACATCCTTATTTTAAAGCTTATGCCTATTTTTGGGGAAAATCAATGCATTTGGACCTGAGGTATTAAGAGAAAACTACAACTAACTAAACTAACTACAAATAAAACACAACTAACTTGTGCTATACCTTTTCTGAAAGCTTACATCCACAGGGTTCATTATATAAACTTTTTTTTCCCCTTTTGATTTGAATAGAAAACGTCTTCAGGATTACAGAATGGTATCATGAGTTGATGTCTTAATTTAGACAAGTATCAAACACAAGGTCAAGAAGTCAAAATTGCAAAAAGTGTCCCAGATTTCCCGAATCCACCCTACTGAATGGGGCACAATAAATTGACCGCATTTCTGTAAGAAACACATTCAGTTGAGGTCAGCTTGAGAGAGCTAAAAACTACTTAATTACAGTAACTTGAGTAAATGTAATAGTTAGGCCTACTTTCCACCTCTGAGCACGGGTGTAGTTAGGCACGCAGGCAGGCGCAGCCGGGTGCCGGTAGATGTGCCAAAACCAGCATTACCATCGGACACAAGGGATTTATTGCTTTTCTAAATGTGAATGGTTTTCCAAGATGACACAACCACTAGAAATATAGAGAGTTATTCAAAGACTCTGAAGTTACTCAAAGTTATTCAATGGTTGCCAACTATGGCAAAGTAGTTTTGAACGAAATGGGATGGAACTCGATTCAACCAATCACAATCAATGACCGGAACTCATTTTTAAAAACACTTTTTATAGGACAGGGGTTCCCAAACTTTACCATGCCAAGGCCCTCCTACACCAGTACATTTTCAGCTGAGGCCCCCCTGATATGTAACATGCGTTGTATAGGCCTACATGGTTCAAAACTGCCAGTGTACATTTGAATGAACCTACACGGTTCGAAAGCCAGTGTACATTTGAATGAAGCAGCAATTCTTTAAACGGAGCTCCCATTTCGTCACACAGAATGCCAAAGAGTCGGTCCTTCTAGGGTTAAGTTAACCACCTGCACGGTGTCTTGCATTACTTGGTGCTGTTCATCGATGCGTTTAGCCACAAGGGCTTCGCAATGGAGCATAGGCCTACAGTGTGTGAAAACGACGTGCGGGGCTTTCTGTTTAATTAGCGCTGTCCCTCAGCTGTGTCTCCCTGTCATAGCTGCGGCACCGTCTGAACATAGGTACTTCAACACGTGGATATGCCAAACAATTAGAAAGAGATGCGTGGTTTACAAATATTATTTGTAAGTTTTATGTGAATGATTATCATAATGCAGTTATACGCAAACGGGAATATTTTTAAATGATTTTTAATTCAATACAATAATTTCATGTATTATTCCTGTGGCCCCCTGGCACCACCTCGCGGCCCCCAGGGGCCCCGGCTCCCACTTTGAAAGCCACTGTTATAGGAAAGCCAAAACTTCCACACAAAATTTACAATTTATTTATCTATTTTCTTGCAAATACCCTATCTATGTACTGTATCACCATTGCTGGATTAATAACACGAGATAAAGCTTCAGTTTTTTTTACTTCAGAAAGTAATACCAGTACCAGTAGCCTACCAGTAGGCCCATGGAGAATTTTTCATTATGACCAGAGCCCGTTTACGGTTTACGTTTTATGAAAATTTCTCTGTTTTCTCAAAGTCGAGAATGCTTCCTTGGTAGCACACTAGCCTTGGAAGCCGTACACTTCTAAAACGAGGTTCCATCAGTGCATCGAAAAATCTATGAACAAAGGCCTCTCTCCTCGCTAGAATTTAGAAGGATGCTTGGCCGTTTCATACAAAGTACAAACAAGAATGGACTTCCTTACTTGCGAGTTCAAACTTGGGAAGTTGAGAACGAGAATAAAAACTTCCAAGAATGCGAGGACACAGTGCACTGAACCTGCAGTTTGAGACGTTGGGTACTTGTTATGTTAGCTACGAAAGCTACAGGGGGAGGCTGTCTACGCTTGCCCCAAAACACACCGGCAGGTTGGTGGATGACAAGCTAACAGTGGTACAAACATCGTATCTCACCACAGACACACTTTTTGGTTACAAAACCCATGTGTACAGACTAAATTTAAACACTTTCCCGCCTGATTTTAAAATATATCAAGCCAGAAGCTCCAAATGTGTTAGTTTAAGGCAGGGGTCGGCAACCTTTTAGCCATGCTGTGCCATTTAGAAATTTTCATATTAGTTATTGTGCCAGTAGGTGTCTTTAATTATGTGAAATTAAATACTGGCTACATATTTAGATGGATATGGACATTGAGCCAATGTAAAACACCATTGCACTGTTTTATCCTCACAGACTTCAAGGTTTTAGAACACCCATATTT
Organism: Sardinella longiceps; assembly: GCA_027497455.2. Taxonomy (NCBI): domain Eukaryota; kingdom Metazoa; phylum Chordata; class Actinopteri; order Clupeiformes; family Clupeidae; genus Sardinella; species Sardinella longiceps. Next base: position 8,045 of record JAODXP020005723.1, on the reverse strand, counting down.
CCCTCTCCCTCTCTTCCCATTAGATAATTCAATTCAATTCAATTTTATTTGTAGAGCACACAAATACAGTACATTGTCTCGCGGCGCTTTACAGACAGTACGGGAAGCATCCATGAGAATCAGGGGCAAGGAAAAACTCCCTCGCTTTGTAAATAGTTTGTTATGTAGGAAGAAACCTTGGGCAGATCCACGCCTCATGGACTCAGCCTACAACAGATAACCATATATGCAACAAATTCACCAAGTAGGCCTAAAATCCAAAATCTGACAGTAGGCATGAAAAAAAAAAAAAGAGAAAACATAATAGGCTAAGTAACTTAATTAACAATAACCTGCCAATTTGAAATAGGCCTTGCCTTGTTAGAAAATAAATGTTTTGCCTAATAGTCAATGTGATACCTGGCCCTGCTTCCCCTTACTTTGCTCTGAAATGTGCGGTTGGTAATTGGTCACTTTGGACGCATGTTTCGGAATGCACCGCTGTCAGACGACTTTGGGAGGGGCAAAGGACATAACGTTAGGCTACTTCATGTGCGAAAATATCTGTTCAATTTCGGAGAAAGTTATAGTGAAACAATTGATAGTATCTTGAAATTACTTGTGTTGAAGAAAAACATTTGTTAACTGTTCAGTGGTCACTAGTCTTGTTTGAAGTGTTGTACAGAAGATGTTCTAGACTAAACTATTGGCAATATTGTTTTTAACTTTTTTTCCCCCCCTTTGCAGTTACCATGATCTGGAGGGGGATGGAAGCAAGTTTGCAGTCACAGCTGGAGCCAGGACATCATAGATAGAATATTTCTGTTCATTCACAAGCTATGTGTGGTATAGGCCTACTTGATTTTGTTGCAACTCTTGCCATGCCAACAGACTCCCTCTTGAACAAGCCACACAGGCATGTGCCTAGATAAACACTTAAATTACACCACAAGGCTTAACCCTTTAGATGGATTTGTGATGTCTTTCAGATTATATTCCACCTTAGAAATATTAATTGGCAGACTTGATAGTGATCTAATGCTAGAGATCATTCTGATGCGTTACTGTGCTATTCTGTCTATACAGTCGCTGATTTTTACCATTACTCTGCAGAATGACACCTGAGGCTTTCAAACATGGATCTAGTTGACACAATGCCCCTTCCTTCAATTCACACTTAAATCTCCATGGAGTTTCATTTAATTTTATTAAAGCTTAAATAAATCAACTTGAAATGTCATCTTATTTCAGCTTGAACTAATTATGAGAAAACCCATGTCAACAATAATTGAAAATACATATGGGTAAACAACAGCAATGCTTGAAAGTATAAAATAGTCACAGGGTGTTTACATAGATACACATGTCTACAAAGATACCTAATAAAGCTTGGGGTTGTTTAAAAAATAATAATTCTGATAATTACAAAACTAAAATGTGGAGCAATGCACATAAAGGTCAATAGTCTACAGTTTCAAAAACCATCTGTGTAGAGTTGCAGATTTGTGGGACAATGTTTTGTTTATGCCAGGTTTTTCTGACTATAGGCTACAGATTATGGAATATCATAAAATGTCAATGTATCAATTATCATGGGATCAGATGATTTCCACCAGTGTCTCTGAGTGACATCAGAAAGACGGTCACAACGATGTCCGGCTCTGTAGAGATGACCATCAACCTGTTCAGTCTGAGCTCAGCAAACTCCCGTCTGGTCAAAAGTGTCACCTTCCTGTTTCAACTGAACAGAGTTGTATAAAGTACTGGATTAAAGGAGTGGAATAGAAGTAAAAGTACCATATCAAAAAAATTACTTCAGCAGAAGTTGAAGTGTACTTTAAACACCATACTTAAATGGAAGTACTAAAGTATTCAAAATGTTTGGTACTTAAGTATTGCAAGTAAAAGTATTTTAAAAATTGCTACTCAAGTACTGAAAGTAAAAGTAGAAGTACCGTATATATTAAAGAAAGCAGTCAAAAGTTTGAAAATCATATTGTTTTACATTTATTTGGCTGAAATAGTCTGTTTGGCCATGCACTCTAAGTAGGGGTCAGGGATGGTCACCACCATTCCCCTCACTACAATCATTCAAAATTAAAGATCTTGGTGTTTTTCCTCCATCTCGAAATGGTGCAGCAGACTGACCCTTGTTAATCGTTCCCTATTGACTGCATTCAGTACTGTGAAAGGTTGAAGGGGAGTATTAAGTCTCTTATACCACTTGAATCGCCCAATAATGCTAATGAAAACCTGGTGATGTTCTGGTCTGGCATTGATAGGCTATCATTGGATGTGGTATGATTTGTAACATCTTTTATAAAAGTAACGAGTAACTAATCAGCACATCAAAAATGTAACTAAGTAGAAGTATTAAATTCATCAAAAAAATGTAGTGAAGTAAAAGTGGAAGTAGGAGAAAAAAGAATACTTTAGTAAAGTACAGATACTGCATTTTAGTACTTAAAGGGGAAATCCTGTCAAATTTCAACAAGAGCTCTATTGCTCAAGCTACTTGAGATTAGCAAATACTGAAGACGCAAGACATTTTAGTCCAACCATATAGGTTTCCTTGAACAGAGAGTAAGCCCTGACAGTTCACCCAATGGGGCAAGTTTTCAAAGCTGTTTTCAGCATCTAAACATGCACCAAATGTCACCCCAAAAGCTTTGTAACATCATCAGACACATTACAACACACCTCTGTAGTGTTTTTGACTACAAATGTCTAACAAAGTGCTTAAAATTGTGTTTTTATGCAGTGTTTACAAAACCGTTTTGTAAACAAACAATATTGGGCTGCTTGCATAAGCTCACAGTTTTAACCACTTTCCCAGCCATTTGTTGCCATACACAATACAGTTATGTGGTGTAATGTGTCTGATGATGTTGCATAACTTTTGGGGTGATATTTGGAGCATGTTTAAATGCTGTAAACACAGTTTTGAAAACTTGCCCCATTGGGTTAACTGTCAGGGCTTATTCTCTGTTCAAGGAAACCTATATGGTTGGACCAAAATGTCTTGCGTCTTCAGTATTGACTAATCTCAAGTAGCTTGAGCAATAGAGCTCTTGTTGAAATTTGACAGGATTTCCCCTTTAAGTAGGCTACTTAAAGGTGCCCCGCCACACAAAACCGTTTTTACCTGTTGCTTTTGGTATAGAATAGGTCTATATGACCTCGAGTTACACCGTGTATGTGAAAATGTAATACTGTCTTCGCTATCGGCAATAGCCCATTAAAAGAAATAGCGGAGAAATTAGGTCAATTTGAATCCATGGTCTGTGCTACGTAGTATAGACAACGTTACAGCCATTGGCTGACTGAGGAGAATTATCGCCCAATCCATGCTCTCCTGTATTTGACTAAAGCCCGCCCCTTGAAATACTCGCGAAAAAAGAAGGAATATCCATGAAATGGTAACAGGCAACTATTTTTAGTTTTAACTGAATATCAAGACGTTAGTGAGTTTAGCTTTGGCTATGAGTTTAGCAAACTGTTAACTCATCTACCTGCTAGTCCATCATTTATTCAGTGTCCTGTATATTTTGAGAAGAACTTGTCAACTTGGCGAATTCAACAGTCTTGGTAAGTGTAACGTTAATCTGACTGGATAGGCAAACAGTCGGCTACTCTTGCAATAAGTATCTGATTATGTTGGCTACTGTGACATCCTGACTATGTAGTAGGCTAAGCTTACCTTTGCAAAGTGGCCGTTTACAATCTGCAAGCTAGGTTGGTGCAGATATCCTCTTTCTCGGTTTCATGATAATATTCCAAGGTTTTTTTTTCATACCTCGCAATTCGCAATTAAAACTAATGTAAATATTCAGCCCACGTGCTTTACAACGTCGAGCTTCAACAGCGAATCAGAGCGCAGCCCATTATCACAGTGGAAAAAAAACCGGAAGAACCGCATGAAATTTTCGAAGGCTATTCCTACACTCTGCAAACGATCTAATTACGGTCTCCTTGGGCCGTTCTCAGTCCAAGTGAAGTCGCATACCCTATTTGTAGACCTCAAAGAACAATTTAAATACCCTGTAGTGGTGTGGCATGGCACCTTTAAGTAGTTCTACTTCGTTACTATACATCTCTGCAACTGAATACACCAGATAGAAAATGACATGACATGAAACCAAAATAAACCGTCACAAAAGCTGTAGCACTTCATTACTTAACATATTCATCTCATTTGGAATAGGCCATTAAATAGCAGATTGGGTTGTTTCATTTGAAGGCAACAAGTAGACTAGATGAGTAGGCCTACCTGTCAAGGTGACAGCACAGCTCAATGGACAGCAGTCAAGTCGTGTCTCCATGGGTCAGGAAGAGGACATTTTCCTATGAAAGAAAAAGTTAATGTTAAATCAATTTGTTTCTCAAAATGCAGTAATATGACTATTTGAACATACAGCAGTATGCCAGGACAAGCTGTTTATCATGCAATTGTTTTATTGCCACGTTTGTCTTACACTTGACATAACCCTTAATTCTGATTAACGTTAATTACAAAAACTACAAACAACGGAGCTCCCTCGGACTCTCATCCGACAAAAAAAGGACCTCCAAGTTAGATTCTCAGTGATAAAAGAGATTGCTCAGTGGACAAGTCACCAAGTCAACATTATAGCCTAACGTTACTCATACAAAATTATTTCTTATCTTCTGAGTAGACGCATAACATTACCGAAACTAACGTTACTTCACTCCCAGCTTATTGTAAGATAAATGCATGATTTAACAATAAAGAAGCAGCCTACAGCAACTCTTTCTCGCTAAGCCAAGAGCCCCAGCAAAGCTATGTCATCTTTTAGCAGCTCTTAACGTTAGTTCATTTGGCCGACTAATAAGATTGTTTACGACGAACGAACTGAATCCCGAGTATTAATGTTAATGTTAGCACCGGAGTGATAAAAGTTCTCACTGTCGACGATAATTTTGGGACAGTTTGGTTCATAATCAAAACAAACAACGTGCAACGTTAGTTTGGCTAACGCTAACGTTAGCTTTACTGCTACGTTATCCCACGGGTAACCTCGCTTTAGGCTCATGTCTTAAGTCTGTCCCAAAAACAATGTTAATGCCAAGTAAGTCAACAATGTTTACACCACTTCACTCTTCATAAACACTGATATATATTATAGGCCTGGGGAAATAATCAGCTAATGATAGGACCAGGATATCGTTACTAACGTCAACATGCTAACTTCACCGAGTTTCAAGGCTGCTAGCTAACGACACTACGCTACTTTGAAAAAGACGAATAATGTCACTTACCGTATAAAATGTTGTGAAGCATTCTTGGATGGTGGTTAACAGCAGAGCAAGACACGTTGGATATATAAATATACTGAAATCGTAAGATACGATGATGAAAGGACACAGTCAGGAAAAAAAGTTCAGCGAAGGTGACGCTGTGCAACGCCAAGGGCAGTTCAGAACCACTCTCTGTTGACCCCAGGCACCTGTCAATCATCTGAACCACGCCCCCCTAATTACCTAAAAATCACACAAATCTGTGCGTCGAACTAATGGATTTAAAAAAAATTCACCCCCCTCACAGTTGTCGAGGGCTAAAAATGGATCGACAAGCAAAAAATCGTGTTTTGAACCAGGCTGTAAATACCTTTTTTAACCTGTGAAAATGGCCTTTTTAACATGGGGGTCTATGGAGATTTACTCCCTTTTGCAGCCAGCCCCCAGCGGACGGCTGTGGTATTGCAATTTTAGAACGTTCAGTTGGAATGTTGCCGCCTGCGTCTAACATTGTATGTTCGACACGCAACACTTTCAAAACATAAGTGCACACAGCACACATATTCTGCGGTCCAGGAAGAGTGGAATGCCCGACCTGTCGGCTTCTTTGCCATCTTAGCAATGCATCAATGGGTCACATCTAGTGGGAAAAATAAATATGGGGAGGGGGGCGCTATTGCGGCATAGTGATTTTTTTAGGTCAATGTCATTTCATCGTATGTCTGAACATTTTTAATGTATTAAATTATTAGGGTAGTGCAATGTCCGCGTGCCACTGGAAATTCCTTGGCGTGCCACTCGTGGCACGCGTGCCTAGGAGTTGCCGACCCCTGGTTTAAGGTAAACCCTTGCATTAAACTCCACCAGCCTCGTATCTCAGAACGGAGCGCCTTGCATTGTGGGGAACAATGGTCCTGAAGTTATCAGAAGTCACCATCCGATGCATCCTCGAAAACATGGCTGAATCGAGAAAGCATCCTGGAACTCCATGCGAACTTGAGTAAATGCCAACTTTTGAATTGGAACAACAGTACTTCGGCTGTGTTTAATGACGTTTCATAAGTCCACGAGATCGCAAGTACATTTTAGTACGGATATTGAGAAACGGCCCTTGACTTGGAACAGTACTTGGCGACTGACAATGACGTGGAATGCTTGAAAAAGCAGCCTTCCAAGCATGCTTCTTCGACTTTGAGAAATGGGACGCAGCCACACTGTGTTTCGTTGTCATAGGCAACCACACTCAAGCAACTGAGAGCGGAGTACCAGAGGCCGTTTAAAAATTTTTTGAGAGTAGACTAGACTAAACTACCATGATCTTTGACTGTGCTACGTAGCTGTGGCAAAGTTCCAGGTGTTGGTGACGTTTTCCTCTTCGTGTAGCTTGCGTGTGGGCTGTCCCCATCCAATAATATTTTGTCCCATAACTAGAGACGCAAGCTATTGTGACAGAAATTAAAGATGCCACCCAAACGACAGAAGAGTGGCACAACTGCTGCTGGTGTCCCTCCGTCAGTGGTTGGAGCCAAGTCTTGGGAAAGCGGACTTATTGCTGCAGCTCTCGAGGAGGTGAGTTAATTAAAGCAGCAACATGAAAGTTTGAATTAATTAGAGCATATAATGTCGGGCGCGAGGCTGATCTGCGACCTCTGTGTTCGTACTACCAGACCTTGTTGGCACAGACAGAGCGCTAACGTTAAGTGTGTCCACGTTTTGAGCCCTGGGTCCATATTACAGAAACTTCCTAACTCTAATATCCTATCCTATCTTAAGATAGGAGGGCATTTAGGTGTTTTGGTATTACAGAAAGTGGTTTCCTAACTTAACTTAGGAAGGATTCCTATCTTAAGATAGGAATTTACCCATTACAGAACCAGCCTAGGAACATGTCCGGGGAAAAGAGTATCGATACGTCTGGTCACCCTACCTAAGTTAAGTGGCCATAGTCATCAGTGGTGGAAAAAGTACAGACAAATTGTAATTAAGTAAAAGTATCTTTACTTTGCTTAAATTCTACTCAAGTAAAAGTAAAAGTAGCTATCAAAAATCTACTCAAGTAAAAGTAAAAATTACTTAATTTAAAATGTACTGGGAGTACAAGTTACTTAGTTACTTTCAATTATTTAAAAAATATTATCAAAAAAACAAAACAAACAAACAAACAACCAACAAAAAAAAATCAAAATCAGTGCTCAGGGCTGGTGGGAAAAAAAAACCTGAGCCTGAATTTTTCTTCCATCGTGGGGAGGCGGGCACAGGTTGGGGTGCTATATTTGCGTCGCACTTTTATAACATTACTTGATCATGAGCAAATTCCATATCCTAAGCTAGTAGGCAGTGATGGCCGTGCAAGGATGCACATTTAACTCAGAACATGTCATTTATCAATCATCACTTATGGGTACAATGAGAAGAAAGTGTTTAAATTTTAGTTTAATCCTCAGCCCCCCCCCCAGTCATATTGGTATGCCTAAATACTATCAGAACACCAAGAATTCATAAACAACCTGCTCAGCAACCACAATCAAACTTGTTATTATGAATGAATGAATGAATGCCATTGATCAGTGACATCCATATCCAAAGGGTAGGGGCTGAAGCTTCAGCTTATGATACAGCTTCAGCTTGTGATTTGTTAATTCTGACATCACGAGAGTGCTAGAATAGGCTAAGATAGCCTACTTGCTTTGAGATTTTACATATTGACTGTATTGAGCTGGACTGAAGCCATGGTTAAACAGGCTGACGACATTTTCCTGTAGGCTAACTAAGTAATGCATTACTTCAACTAGGCTACTTGTAGCAGG
>JAODXP020005722.1:0-11337 GCA_027497455.2 Sardinella longiceps | reverse complement strand
GCCAACTCTGCTATAGCTATATAGCTAACATCAACTTTTTGCAGCTAAAAGCTTTTGTGCACAGTACTGTACGTGGCACTACGCATAAAAGTCCCCTACAAAGTAAATTACCATGACATGCCACGGCGGGCAGAATAAATGTATAACTATTCTTACCTGACAAGTGTTCAGTCTAACATCAACACGTAAAGTTAGGCTAGCCTATGGAAATGTCACTCCGTCCGTGTCAATGTTGTTAGGCCCACAGATAATACATACGGGTTAGGCCAACGTGTAGGCCTACTACATACGCCACTACTTGTATCATCAGCAAGTAAGTGGTAGCCATTTATAGAGACCACAGGCGTGGACTTTGCTGGTATCCAAAATGAGAGCTAACGTACATGTCGTGCATTGCTCGACGCAGGAGGTCTTGGCTCCATGCTTCTTTTACCAACTCCCATGACCAAATACTACACTTGCCTAGTTGATCTTCCCCTTGTGGTCGAAACGTGAAGCAACAATTTCGCACCCCTTCACTCTTGCATGCCAACGCTGTTAAAGGCAGCGATCTACAGTAGGCCTGTTAGCCATTTCTTAGTTTTCTTTTCTTAAATGCATTTCTTATTGAATTAATATATTTTTATTTTGGAATATGGTCGTTTTGGTTTGGTTTATGGTTATGAACTACATTTCCCTGATCACCTATGGTGACCTGCCATGTTTGCTGTGACGTATGGGGGCAAATGGTATATGACGTGGGTCACAAGTTCAATCAGGGTGATGGACAATGGGAGCGCGGGTTTCCACACTGTTTTTTACCACTCTCTCGTTTACAATTCTTTTGGAACCAGTTTATTCGTTTAGTTTGCATTTGTGGATTATTTAACACCACTTTTCTTTCAAGTTTATGTTTTGGTTCATGGACAATAAATCATCTTTTTCTACGTAAACCTGAGGTGCGTTAATCCCAGCCCCACTCTTCATTCTCCATGCCACATGGAACTTTGGATTTTTAAATGGACACCACACCTACTACAAAAAAAAATATAAATAGGCCTATATATTCTTTTTTTTTTTTTTTTTAAAAATGTATAGTCCTATATATTTTAATATAATAATATAGGCCTACAGAACGGAGAAAAATGATGAATCTTCGTGACACCTAGGTAAGAAAAAGAAGGGAGGCAAAGGAGAGCAAAAGTGGGCAGGCTGCCAAAACCAAAAAGAGATGGAAGTATATGGATGCCATGTCCATCTTGGACTCAACAGTGGAATTCAGAAGGTGAGGTAGGTGAAGTATACCTGCCATCAACAGTTGTGGCACATTATACTATTATTATTGTTGTTGATGTTATTACCTTAAAACCATACAGGCATATGCAACTTCTGTAATATTTCTGAACAGGTCATTCAGTAATATAGATGGGCCAGAAGAACAGGAGGAAGAGCAGGGGATGAGCGGGGGAAACCAAGGCCAGGAAAATTCAGGGGAGAGTGGAGGAGTCATGCACACCTGTGCCCATTTCCACTCCAGCTCCAGCAAAATTTAGACTTTATTTCCCAAAATTTAGACTTTTAATCTCAAAATTGTGACTTTTTATCTCATAATTTGGATTTTTTTCTCACAATTTTTTTTTTTTACTAGCGGAAATGGGCTCCCATATATAGGCGAGGCCAATGCTTTAAAAATAAAAGTCCGGGGATCTTAAGCAAGGCGCCTTTGGCAAGGTAGCCGCCTAAATGCACTGGCAGCTTTTGGCAAAGTAGCCGCCTAAATGCACTGCGGGAAAGCCGGTGCGCGCCGTTTGCATCCCTGTGTCCAAGCTGGACACAAACATGGAGGCATCAAGGGAGCCCACGGTGGAGCACATGGTCCTCTTGCCACTGGATCCGGCCAGCAGGGGAGGTGAAATACTGCTTGAAGGCATCACGGACCCGCAGTGCCTCAGCTGATGCCCTGTTTCCTCGCAGGAAATGAAGTATATGATGGCTCCCAGACCATCGACCTGCACCTCAGCATCTTCCTCATCATCAGACTCAGCATCAGTGTCTCTCCTGTTGGCACTGCGGAGGTAGTTTGAGAGGATGCATGTGGCCTTGATCACGCTATCAGCCGTCCCTGCAGAGACCTGGAGCCTGCGGCAGTACACTCTCCAGGTCTAGGTCAAGATTCCAAATGTGTTTTCAACTCTGCGCCTTGCTCTGGAGAGGCGGTAGTTGAAGATCCTGAGGTCATCCTGGAGGCGCCTTCCCGGATATGGTCGCAGCAGGTATGCCTTCATGGGGAAGGCTTCATCGGCCACTATGACAAATGGCAGGGGCAGTTGGCAGAGGGCTTGGTGGTGGCACATTCAAAGTTCCTGCATGGAGGGCCTGTCCCAGGCGGGAGTTGGCAAAGATACCACCGTCGCTGTTGCTGCCATAGCCTCCCACATCGATGGCAAGAAAGCGGTAATCAGCATCCACCATCCACCAATGCAAGCAGCACAACTGAAAAGGTGCCCTTGTAATTAAAAAAAAGGGAACCCGAATTGGCTGGTGCTTGGATTGTGACGTGCTTTCCATCAAGTGCACCAATGCAATGTGGAAAGCCACATTTGTCTTCAAAAATTTTAGCTGCATTCTTCCAGATCTCAGGAGTTGGAGCTGGCATATTAGTCTCCTTAAGCGTTGCCCAGATGACATCACATGTGTCCTTCACTATACTCGCCATGGTCGACACACCGAGTCGAAAACTTGCAGCTATAGTGGTATAAGAGTCCCCTGTGCTAAGGAACCTAAATGGAAGGAAGGTACAAGGAGGAGTTCAATTAAATTTGGGAGCATAGTGAGTCATACAGTACATGTATTTAACCTACATACAGTGCATGCCCATCTTAATGGAAAGGATATGAACAATGTAGTATGCATAATAAAGAAAAGAAATACACGTTTGAATTTGGACCAGTAACAGTAATAGGCTATGAGTTCCTTTATCATGTGCAAAAATATTCAGAAAAATGTAGGCTATAACCAAGTTTACTAAACATATGTATATACTGTATATTTGTGTAAATTAATTGCAAATGGACTTGCAATTGGAGGTTTTGCATCTGAACTCATATCTAGATATTTTAATACATCTAGAATGGTCTGGAATGCATTGAGGCCATCTAGCTAGCCTATTTCCCAAACAATGAGAAGCCTTCGTACTATTATTAGTCATCTGCAGTCTTGGACACCACCTACTGGCCACTATGAATTATTGCAACATGCACCACTACAAGACATCACCGCTTTCTTTCTGCATAAGCTGCTGAATACAATATCGGAGGCAGCAGCCTACATATAATTATATAAAGGTCCATTAAATTTAAGAACAAATATTACAAAAAGACTATGACATTTTGATATGTAGCCTAGGTCTAAAAGGTCCCTTGATTTTTCATGAACAACATGAGTCAGGGGACAGCAGTGAGCTAGGGACGGACTGGGCGGTCTGGCAAAAAAAAGTTGAAGTTCGCTGACAGTGAAAATGTGTGAAATTTACATATTTATCAACTCAAATTCAGCTTTAGCACTAATAAGGGGAGTAGCCTAATGACTCTGCTCTCCATAGATGAGGTTGCGGAGAAGAGCAAGCTGTTCATAGACTATTTTGATAACTGTACGAAGGACTCATGTTTCTATTTTGGAGCGGCTGGCTCTATGTTTTATGTGCATTGGTGTGTCAATATTTTGGGGCAGTAGTTTAGAGCATGGATTATGTTTATGGTCTGGCTGTTTACGTGCGTCGAAAGTCTTCTGTGAGCGCTGAGTTGTGTTTGCGCATATCAGCGCGCAGCTATGCGCTTATGCAGCCCAGAGTATTGGGCACTCGATTGGTATCACAAAACCAGTTAATGGGAATCAGCTGTAGCCTATACTACATTTCATGACTACCCTAAATGACAATAGTGAACAGTGGGCCTGTCAGTCTGTTAGGGCATGAATTATCAATGTGTTAGCCTACGTTTTGCGAGAATGAATCATGGAGATGTCTGCCGTGAAAACAGGGTCTACTTGCGACTCAAAGTGGACTATCCACACACACACACACACATACAAAATAGCCTTTTTATAGGTTATAACATCCTGAGACAAACGGCAAGCCGCTGCTCCGGGTCAATTGGACTCCTAAAGTTGGTGTGCTGCCTTCTGAGTTGTGGCGCGCTATTGTCTCCGAAAGGACCTCAAATTGGCCCACGGTCATTTGGAAATACGATCGAAACCGACCATGGTACAGTTTCAGCTCTTGAACTAAGGAGTGATACTCCCCTCCCTCTCCCTATTTTCTAACAAAGGGTGTACCCAATATCTCCTCTTGCTTGCCATTAAGTGGAGAATGACGAGTTCATCATCACTGCTGCTGCTTGTCATATCCATTTTTCCTCACAAATGACAGGCGCAATTTGTTTTAGAACTTTAAGATGACACAATGCCGCTTTGTCGCTCCCGGTCCCCCCCCCCGCAAAATCGCATCGCCCTAGGTGTGTAAAGGCCTTTAGTGGCCTGTTTAATAGAGTGTGGAAGTGAGGTTCCGGAAGTGTCTTTAGCGTTCGTCGGGGCGAGTGAGAATTTGATTATAACCCACGCTGTCTTAACCACACATTCTACACGTCTAACTAGCTACGGCAAGACATAGTGAGTGCCTGTGCTTACCTAGACACCAAAAGTTCATGAAATCTCAATTTAGTTTCTGAACAAAGGTCCTTTTTCTGCGATGTCCCAATGAAGTACTTCATTACCCATGTTCCCGAGCAATCCCACAATCCCACTGCAACGTATCTGATTGGTGGACCTTTTTGAAGCCCGCGAAAATCAACGTTAGGACGTCGGTGCAGATGATCAGCCCTTGCTATGCTAGTGCTAATGTTGCTATTCTAGAGCTCTGGGGGACCGCTTGACATTGACAGCAACGGACGCCAGCGGTAGGCTTCCCAGACAGCACGCACCATCTTCCCGATAGTGCTTCCATCAAACCGGCTGTGTATAATCACGACCTCAGGTAAGTTTGGTTTGTGTAAAATCATGATATGATGTGATATTATATGATACAATTTGTTTTTGTATCGATATAATGCATATAATAAATTACAAGACTGTGTAAGTTAAGTTTAGGTAAACCGCATCAAAGTTTCAAACGATGTGTTAGCTGCTAACTTGCTAAGTATGCATCACTGTGTCTTATTTCCTCTTGCTGCTTTATTTATTTTGTTTAGGCGCTGTGTTAAGAAGTTCAGACATTCCCACGACTCGGATGACTGCGTTATGAAAAGTAAATTTACGATGTGGTTAGCATAGCTCATAGACATAGATATACAGCATGGTATTTTTTATGAGCAGCTACGATTCATGTTTGTTTTCTCATAGTAGAAATGATTATATGACCCTTGACGTCTGTTGTGGTTACATTATTTGTGTCTTACTTTGCCCTTTTGCTTTATTTGTTTTGTTTAGGTATGGTGTTCAATGTAGGCTTTAATATCACTGATGCAAGCTGCAGGTCGGACAAGCCTAAACATCGCTTAGCCCAAGGTGCCGAAAATGTAGCCTATGACTTGTTTGCCTTGTAATGTCGCATATTTCAAAATAAATTATATTTCTGAACCATCGGTCTCTTCACTTGTGAAACATACAAAGGTTCATGGCGGGCTGCTGCTAAATAAAAGTAAAGTAAAGCCAATATTTTAAACCGGGGCATTGTTCTGTGGTACAGGGGTAGCTTGTGGCTTCTGTCAAGGCTAGCATGAAGGACAAGAAAGTTGTGGTGAGTTGTGCTAGCAAAACATTTAGCCAGAGCCCTATTAAAATTTCTCTGATTTAGCTCATGGCTAAGAGGAAGGTGCCCAAAGATCTTGACATTTTATTTCTGACATCACATTCAGAGATTTACGTGCTTGGTTTAACAAAACCAAATGCTCTGACCATAAAGAGGAGTGAGCAGGCAGGGAGATATATTTTTGCTCACATGCAACACAGCACCTTAAACTGAATTTACACCGTCGCGCGCAAGCGGCGCGCGCCGTTGTGTGACGTCAAAATGACGTGGACCCCCTTGGCGCGCGACGCTTTTCAGGGGAATTTCGCGAGGTCGTGCGCACGACAGATTTTGTAACTCGCCGCGCGCCAGACCTATGCGCCACTCAGCTGGGCCATTCATAAGCAACTACACCAAGATGCATGAGAGCTTATTTCACCCTCTTCTGCCAAGAAGCATTCATCACCCTGCTATCTGACACATAACCATATCTTCAGCTAATGCATGAACATCTTAAAGCATGGATGAAACGTTTTTAAGACCTTGATTGTTAAGCTAAATTTAACCCAGTCATCCGTCCGTCCTAACATCCCTCACAACGTTTTTACAAACTGAAACATGCCTACAATACTACCAGGGGTTGTATGCAAACACTCACCAGAAACTTGGAGATACTTATCATGGATGAAACGTTTTTAAAACCTTGATTGTTAAGCTAAATTTAGCCCAGTCATCCGTCCGTCCTAACATCCCTCACAACGTTTTTACAAAATGAAACATGCCTACAATACTACCAGGGGTTGTATGCAAACACTCACCAGAAACTTGGAGATACTTATCATGTTTATTTAATCCATAAATTTAATCCACAACTAAGTACAGTCAAACAAAGCAAGCACAGGGTTAACTCACTGCCTGTAAGTTACCGTAGCCTATGCGATTTCGCTGTACAGCGCCATCTGCTGTTTGGGAGAATAATGCCAAAACGGCGCTTCTGTCGAATTTGGTCGTGCGGCAGGTATAAAGAGTTCGTACGAACATGTGACGTCACCGATGGCGCGCGCACCAGCAGACACGTCGGGTATGTTGCCACCTTTAGAAAGGCTAGTTTTCCTGGTCCCTAGCTAACAGGCTATCGCTAACTGGCTAACGTACCTTGCTAACGTAACGTTACCAGGCTTGACCTGGAGGAAATTGCTAACGACTACACCTTACCAGCAAGGCTAACGGTAACGTCAAGCGAATGGTACACTTAAATAACGTTGAATAAAGAGTTGTGTATGGTTATTTGGCTTCTGATGCAAAAATTATTTACAAAGAACAGATATTGACAAAAAATACTAGTATTCGATGACAGAGCACGACCGCGTGGCTATCGTTGACCTGAGCAGATACCAATGACCGTTAAAGGAAATCGTCGGCTGGATATGAAGTAAGCAGTGGCTTATGGGTAGTGTATTTTTTGCACTGAGGGGAAATGAAATGGACACACGTTTGTACCATAGGTTTTTTTTGGTATTTTCGTTTGTTTTTTCACTCGACACGAAAGATCAGTTGCTTATCATGTACCCCGTAGCTGGTTAGACACAGTGGACAATTAGAACCCTATTTGAACCGGGCCTTTCGAAACGCCTATGGCAAAATTAAAGGGGGAGTCACTTCCGGGAACCAGACCTCCGCAGACGGCTCAAATTGACTTTCACACTCTATACTTTTTAAAGGTGAACATGACATATGAGTGGATGCATATGGTGAGGTATTTGTGTATGAATTATATGAACATTTGTATGAATGGCATGTGAATGAACATGTTACTTTGTTGAGACAAAGAGAATAATTGCACATAGATCTTTTGAAAAATGATTATTAGTTAATAAACAGATGCATCTGGACGAAGCCTTGAAAAGCAGCAGTCTGTGTCATCGTCTCTTTCTTCCACCTGTTTTACAGGAATTTTTCTATCTTTTGTCTGACTCTCAATCTCAATCCGGGACACGCAACAAAATTTTGGGGGCTCAGTCCGGGATTGGCGCCGCCAGCTGCAGGACGCCAGTCCAGTGAGCTGTGGAGCAGACGGTGACGCGCCATCAGTGCCAAGACAGGCTATCAAATCCAGGGCGTCTGACTGCTGCCAGAGCGAGGGAGTTCGAGTGCCAAGGGCATCTGACGGGTTACCATGGCCGACAGCGAGAGGAAGAAGTTGGTGTGGGTCATCAAGAAGGGACTGTTCCACCTGTCATCTGATGAACTGTACCAGCTTGCGACGAACATTCCATCACCACACCACCAGGATCCATCTAAGTTGCACCAACATGATGACGAGGGTTGCATTGAGTATGTGTGTGCTTACATGGACAGTGCTACTTTTATTTGAGCTTGAGGACGAGGGCATGTCTCAGCTGCTGATGGTATGGAGGAATTGCAGAGTGAGAGTGTGGGTCATGCTAAGGGTGGTGGGGATGCTAATGTTTGTCATGGAGATGTTGTGTCACTTTTGCCATCCAGTGTTCAACACCACACAGTCTGTAGAGTCACTTCCACCATTCAGTGTCCACAGCACACATGCAAACACCACCACTACCACATTGTATGCTTCACAACAGCACACAGCACATGTTAGTCCACCTTGCAGTAACAAACAGTACACTGCCCTCCCTTTTGACACCACGCTGCACGGCGCACAGCACCACACTGGTCCTAGCACTGACTCCAACATTCCACGTCAGCCCTGCCAGCCTCAGACCACCCACTTTGCAAGCATACCCGGCACTGACATACACAGGTCTTATGTAGGTGAGTCACTATTTACACCACCACACACATTCACAGCCAGCTTTTAGTGGGATGATCTCATTAAAGGACCTCTCCTACCTCCAGCGCAGGGAGTTTAAGGTACAGTTAGTGGTAGCTAAGAATTGGGGGATTTATCATGTTTTCCATCTGCTCATGGTTTTCATGAAATGTAATTACAACTACAGCCACAAGGAGGAGTCTAAGCTCACTGTGGCCAGAGACGACAGTTCTGTCCTCTGATTGGCCTTCACAGTACGGCCAGAGCCCGTTTACGGTGTCTGGTGTGAGTGAGCCAAACCAGGCCAAAACCGGCTGGCGTGCTAACGTTAGTTAGCTAATGTAATGTAAATGTACTACAGGTAATTAGGTAGGTATTAGGGGTGTTTTGGAGTGGTATCAGGAGCTGGACTAAGCTGCTGAGTGCAGTTGCTCCTGCTGCCAAGTCCAAAACACCGTCCCCCCCTACGCCAAACCACACAGGATCAAACAGCTCCTGTGGGTTAAGCAGTAGCAAGACCAAGTCCAGGGGGGAGGGGTGAGGAAGGGCTGGTCGGGGACCCTCCATGGTGGCTGAGTAGCTGTGCTGTGAGGGAGGAGTGAGGAACTGCGTGCTGGCCAAGCCTGTGTAATGGAGGCCAGCTAGCGCGGCTAGCTCGGTGGTAGTGTGTAAATCCTGATCACCCAATTCCATGGGCGCTTCTAACACGCTAAGTTAGAGCTCGGGCTTTTAGCTCAGTTGGTTAGAGCGTTCC
Organism: Sardinella longiceps; assembly: GCA_027497455.2. Lineage (NCBI taxonomy): Eukaryota > Metazoa > Chordata > Actinopteri > Clupeiformes > Clupeidae > Sardinella > Sardinella longiceps. The sequence goes on along the minus strand of JAODXP020005722.1, from coordinate 2,031 downwards.
ACTCCCACGCCGGGAGTTTGTAGCTTGCGGGGTGGCGGGTTCGAGACCCGTGTGTGGTGCGGACCGCCACCGGCTACACCTGGTCCCAGCTGGGCGGACATGAGCTGCATCCTCTTCTCCATGTCAATCTCCTTCAGCAAATTCATAAACTCTCCATGGTGCACTTTCTAGGCCAACAAGTCACTGCCTTCCAGATTCATCACCAAATTCACCTGCAGAATGGTTCAATGGGGGAAAAAAATCAGCAAAGTACATGACAACACGGAGCCTGAGCCAAAGTTCTAAGAATAACAGCAACAAAGACATTCACAATTGTCTACCTTCCCCCACCATTAGCTCCAAATGTGCATGCCGGGCTCAAAAGTCAATCAGACACCAACCACTTAAACCACAAACTAACAACGCTAAATTCTAGATTAAAATCCGACCTAAGTATTCATTTACTATGTGGACAATTTTTTAAAGGTAAAATTATAATTTTAATTTCTGTGTTTAACTTGATACAACGTTCTAACTATGAGAAAATGCAGGCATCATTCAATGACATGGAAAACCCAATGTTGTCAGCAGCTTCCAACAAAAACAAAACATTTTTTGCTGGAGACATAATTCCGATGTAATAGTTAGTAAAGGTACAGTTCGTTGTGGTTGCGTTTACCATGGGGTTAAAAATATCCAGGTGCTACAGTAGCCGGCAATAGCTAACGTTAGCTATCAAGCAATCTTCAAGGTCTTAAATGCAAGGGATTTGTTTGAAATGATAGGCTACATAATTTTCTATATGTGGTTATATTTTCCTATACTTAACTGATAAAATATATTAAAATACATGGTGATATCAAAACAGGAAAACTAACGCTAGACATTTCAAACATGACCATGCTTTCGTAGCATTACTTGCCAACGAGTCAAGCCATGGTTAGCCTACTAAGTTAATCACGCTAGACTGTGCTTTTAGCTTAACCGTACCTTACAGAAACCGCATCTTATTTGATAAAGCTTCATCCAAGCTGTCCAACTCATGGATTTGAGTTACTTAAAAAGTTAGCCACCTAGCAAGGTGCTGTTGCTAACAAGACTGATGTGCTACTGTAGCTGGCAATAGCTAACGTTAGCTTTCAAGCAATCTTCAAGGGCTTAAATGCAAGGGATTTGTTTGAAACGATAGGCTACGTCACTTTCTATCTGTGGTTACATTTTCCTTTACTTTAGTGAAAATGTGTGAAATTTACATTTTTATCAACTCAAATTCAGCTTTAGCACTAGTAGGCTAGTAATGACTCTGCTCTCTATAGATGAGGTTGCGGAGAAGAGTTCATAGTCTATTTTGATAACTGTACGAAGGACTCATATTTCTATTTTGGAGCGGCTGGCTCTATGTTTTATGTGCATTGGTGTGTCAATATTTTGGTGCAGTAGTTTAGAGCATGGATTATGTGTATGGTCTGGCTGTTTACGTGCGTCGAAAGTCTTCTGTGAGCGCCGAGTTGTGTTCGCGCGGCTATGTGCTTATGCAGCCCGGAGTATAAGAGGCGGGCACAGCGCGTTGCATTCTGGGTACGCCGCCATATTGATAGCTAGTTGCTATGGTAAACAAAGACCGAGTAAAACAGCACAGAGAAAGAGCACATATTTATGTTTTGTACCATTTTTTGCCTTGGAAGTATTTCCAATGCACAGTTCTTTATTCGCAGGAATGCACTACTGTTAAGACCTCATCTTTCTGTACCACTTGTTTTGCACTACTGTTAAGACTTTATTTATGTGCTGTACCATTTTTTGCCTTGAAGTATTTCCAATGCACAGTTCTTTATTCTCAGGAATGCACTAGTGTGACTTAACTATAATTACAAATTCTGATGTCAAAGTAAACTGACCTTTCATTACACTACTTGAAAATAAAAAAGAAAGGCACTCAAATTTGGCTGTGTGTCATGGCATTTTATTGTGGACACATTCAACGTTACACAACACTCTTGCTCATGTTTGTAAGACTACAACATACAGAAACAATCTTGTCCAGAAATGTTA
>JAODXP020005721.1:0-10779 GCA_027497455.2 Sardinella longiceps | reverse complement strand
GCTCACTTCGGACTCCATTTCATTAGGCCAATGAGGGCCCATGTTACTAATGGAGATGAGGGTGGCACACACCTATGTCATTGATGTCCATAGATACAGATGGCAAGTCTGGGCACCCCCACAAAAGTTTGTGCACAGGGAGCTGAAAGTGTAGCATTAACCAATCAGCATTTGTCAAATGGAGTCGGATATGATGTAATTTCTGGAAAATGGCGACAAGGATGTCCAAATCCTGACATATCCTGACCCCCTGACCCCCTGGGTTGTCTAGTGCACAGGTCATGTTTGAAACTTTCTTTCTTGATCCAGCGTGGTGTGAGAAGTGAAGTGAAACATGAACATGACAGCAAGAGAAGAAATTGTGGATAAAAAAGGAAAGGACAACTCGCCAGTATGGCAGTTTTTTTTATCAGTCGGACCGCACTCAGACCGATGTTGTTTGCGAATTGTGCAAGAGCGTCCTCCCCACCAAGACCGGCAATACGACTAACCTGTTTTACCACCTTAGCCGCTCTCATTCTTTGGAGCACAGCCGTGTTTGACAACGACCAAAAACATCTACCGTTGCAAAACCGCAGCAACAGACCACCATGGAAAGGTACTCCACTTCAGTGCCTTATGATAAATCATCCAAATGCTATAAAGAAATGGCATATCATAGTAAAGGACATGCAACCTCTCAGTACAGTCGAGATGCTGGGTTACAGGAAACTGATTCACGTGTTTGACCCACGCTATGTTTTACAGAGTCTTAAGTACTTTTCCAAGACTACCATTCTGTATCTGATATGCAGAGAAACGGTGCAACAGGAAATCTTGTCAGCCATGTACTTTGCTACAACCTCTGACCTGTGGTCAAGTCGTACCTCTGAGCCATACATTAGCTTGACCATTCATTTTAAACACAACGAATGGAATCTGAAAAGCAGATGCCTTGAAGCGGCATATTTCCCCCAAGATCACACAGGAGAAGTTATCAGAGGGCTTGCGCTGAAATGTTTTGGCCGTCGCTTGCGCTCTGCTATTGGTGAGTAGCATTGTCATTTTGATCATCCATGTTTATTCATGACTGCTGCGAAAGGTCCTGACTTTGGGTTGTGTTGTTGGCCACAGTACAACACTGGCATTGCCCGCACCACCGTTTGATGTCTTGGTACATTTTAGGCCAATAGCATGCTATCGGGTTAAGGCGGTCATCCCATCTATCCCTTGGTGCCCGTGATTGTCGTGTAAACAAGTCAGGACCTCCTTCTGCAGGACTACTGGTAACAGCAATTGGAACACTTGGGGGATCTTAATTTCCTGGTACAGCACACCCTCACGCTCCCTGATTTGTGACCACTGTTTAGCTAGTTCCCAAAGCCCACCTGGTTACCTGCACCTCGGATGTCCTCGATGGGGAGCCCCGTCTCCAGAAGAACATGAAAGCCGATATAAAGAGGTCCACAGCCTGCTTTACCTTAAGATCCTCTTTGCAGCTTGAAGAAGCTGCTTCTACTTCCTCTGACAGCACCTCCTGGGGGTCTAGCCTGGGAGCTGCTCTGATATGTGCACATTGTAGGGGGACCGGAATCCCTTGCCCAAGTGCCACCAGCTGGGTTGATCTGGCCACGTTTAGTGCTCCTTCCTCCTAGGAGCCCAACCTGGTTATGGTACTCAAAGGCTATGTTCAGACTGCACTCCAAATCTGATTTTTTGCATATCTGATCAACATCAGATCTCTCTATCGACCGCGTTCACATTGCTTGTCATATCGGATCTCCATGTCCGCTAATCACCTGCCATATCCACGTGGGTTACTATGGTACCCTAACGCATCATGCCCACAAATAATAAACAAAACCGCGGAGGGTAGAATGTTGGTTGTTTCTCTGTCAGATCGTTGAGTGGGGCCGTAGCACACAGCTACAAGTAACAAGGAAGTATCAGAGATGGAAGAATAACGTTACTCATCTTTATTTCAGTGCATCACTGCAGTCCAGCACAGCTGTTAGTTGCCTTTCTGATGCTTGGTTGAAAACTTTCACTGACGTTGCTTTCCACACGCGAGGTAAACGTTGCTTTCCACACGCGAGGTAAACTCCAGGTCATATGCAACTTGCGGAAAATCCATAACACGCACTGACACGTTATTGTAGCAAACGATACCGTTTTTTAAAAGGATAATTAAAAATCTCTCACTTCCGTCCATCTGCATTCCACATGTTGATGTTTGTGTCACGTGACTAATGACGCAAGTGACACAGTGAAATCTTATGTGGAAAAGCTGTTCAGTTTGCAGCATATCCGATGTGAATCGCAATTGACACCACATAGCTATGTGGGGCGTAAGAGATTCGGAAAAATCGGAATTCATGTGGTTTTCTGCTGTTCAGACCACCTGAAATGAATTCTAGATACAATCTGGATATGCAACAAATGGGATTTGGGATGCCAATCTGAACGAGGTCAAAGTGATGGTGCTTACACCTGATGTTTCTACCCCTTGGGGGCCCAGTCCGAGGAGGTACTTGGGACCAATCCCAATTCTACCCCTTACCCCTCCGCTTGGTTTTTGCCCGTTCCCGCGAGGTGAAGGGGTGTCCCAATTCTCTGTTAGACGAAGGGCTGCACACCCCTCAAAACGAAGCCAGGACTGCCCTTCGCCCTTCAGACGGAGGGGTAGAGAATATTTCCCACAATTCCTAGCAAACATCATCGGATTGTATCCTGTGACAATGGCGGCAGCGGCAGACGCATCTAAACTGAGCACCTACAAATGTAAGTATTTTGGGTTAGGGTTAGGGTTGTAACGTTAGCGACATCAGTTAACAGGTGTTGGTTAGGTTGTAAAAGTGTAAAAGAAAATACTATGTTCATTTTGTGGTCATTTATATGTGGACACAGAGCTGTATAGTATATTTGAATATCTTCTGGCTCACCGCTAATCGATAACGTTTGCTATCAGTTAAGTAGCGTTACCTATTATGCTAATACTAATGTCGCTAGTTAACGTTAACGTTGCTGGCTCTTAGGGTTTGCTAACGTTATGCTGCCTTCACGTCCTCTGGTAAATTAGTAAATGCCAAAAACCAAGGTCAAAATTGCACATGAACACCCATCCACTGTGTAATAAACCTAGAATATGTTGCTAGAGGAGTATTTTAAACACAGGCGGACCACCAGAATACAAACAATATCTTTTATTTATTATTAAATAAATGCAATTCATGCAGCCATCATATCGGACTGGGTCAGGTTCACGAAGTCTGTGCGAACCACAGTACAAGATAGGCTAGATAAACACCCCAATGCACACACACGGCACACAGTAATAAATATGCAAAAGCACAATAGACACATCACCTCCATAGGGCACTTCGCTCAAGGAGCATAATGCTAAAGTAGACCACAACACTCAAGAAAAAGACGCCATCAGGCTACTACGTAAGATTCAGATCATAACCCTGCCCACCCGATAATAAAATGGCAAGTTTAAATGAGCATACACACACACACGCACACACGCACGCACAAGAAAGGATTAAAACTTAACTTTCCCCAGGCACAAGACCCTCCCCTGGGGTCTAGGCTTAGGCGCTGGTTGGTCGGAGGGAAACAGTGCCAGTCCAGCGCTCGTGAGGCCACCGGAGAATGACGCCACCGGAGAACCCCTGACTGGGAAGCTATTGTGCACCGCCTAGCAAGCACTCCTATGCCCGCTATTATCTACAGCTTAGCCCCCTAAGCTATCTTCACCGCCGCCATCCATAATCAGATCTCAGGTGTGACCAATTAACACAGCCACCCTCCCCCACCGGAAACCCCACATGACATGACATACAAAGTCCTTCATTACAACTGGAAAGCTGGAAGAACATTTTGATGTAGGAGTTGCTGAGACTAAATACTTCGACCTTTCAGCATAGCAGAGAGTAGCGAAAGTGTCCTGACTGGTATACCACTGTTGTGGTATACATAATTGTATTACCCTTGCCATTTATACTTGTTGTCGTCTTTAAAAACACCGTTATTGTTTGGCGTTATAAAGCAAAAGCAAGCTGTGCGTCAAGGATAACGTTGCATCCCGTTGACAAGTAGGTGCGGTCTTTTCCATTGACGTTGGATAATAGGACCGTTTTCAGCTAATTTTGTTAAAACTATTAACACGTTTGTATGTCTCCTTCAGGGAAGTCAGAGAACCTTTCATCTCATCACTTTCAGAGCTGCAAATGACAAACGTTTTCTCCATTCCAAGTTCGCTGCAAAGCAGCTTTGGGAGTGAGTGTCAAACTACTTTTGTTGTAACGTTACTGTTTTGTTCTTGTGTCTGTGTTCGATTGTAGGCTATAATATATTTTTCAGTACTGTTCATATGACACAGAACCTTCGTTGCTGAAGCTGGTTTGGGGGGAAAGATCACGGGGCAGCAAGCGTCAAGAAAATGGGAAAACTTGAAGAGGAAATATAAGTGTTTTTCTTCTCCCATCTTGTTCTCCTTCACCTTTCCTCCTTTCTCTTCTCACCCCTCCCTCTTTCTCTAGTTTCTCTTCTCCTCTCTTCCCCTTGTCCTGTTTTTCCTCCTCCACTTCTTGTTTCTTACCACGCATGTTAACTTTCATTTGTGTGTCTTCATTCAGGACTTACGGACACCTAGGAGTGGTTCTGGGGCGGTGTTCCGATGCGGGGGAGATCACAGCAGCTTTGTGGCAATATTTCGAAGCCATGCACGAAGTCTTAGGTGCCAGGCCATCGGTGGACCCTCCAGTTGTGGTTGCTTCCTTTGTTGAGGAGGACCCAACATCAATCTTAATGGTAAATCAAGCTATCACCGTAAATTTTAAGCTCTGATATTGCATTGATTGCTTTAGCTATTACTATTTATCTTTCAGACTAGGGAAACATTCTACCTTGTGGCTACCATTGTTTTAGTAACAGTGTTTCTTATATTGCACATGTTAGCCATAATATAAAACACATTAGCTACTCATCCATTCGCAGATAGTCATTTGGGCATACAAATAAACTGTTCCTTCAGGAGATGGTTGAGCCCTCTGCAAGCCCCCAACCCTGCAGGAGCCCCCCAACGTGTGCAACTGAGGTAAACTCAACAGAACAGCCAGCCACACCAGCACCAACCCTAAGGAGGACCTCTGTTGTAGACTTCCTCACTTCAGAGGCGGAATTGGAGCAGCGCCGCCATGAAGAAAGTGAAGCCAAGACAGCAGGAGCTATTCGAAAGAATGGTTGACAAGCTATGATTGTTTGATTAAAAATGTTCAGAAAGATTGCAAAATGATTAAAAAGTTCAGAAACATTGCATTTTTTCAAGTTAAAGCTCTAAGAATGTTTTCTGTTGCATCACCACACCAATTTAAACCACAAATTGTTTAAAATATATCAATATTTATTACAGTATTTAAAATATAAACAATGTTTATTACCTCCGCCAAGGAGGTTATGTTTTGCTTGGCGTGTGTGTGTCTGTGTACAAGATAACTCGAAAACTACTGCACGGATTTGGATTAAATTGTCGGACAAGTAAGAACTGATTAGATTTTGGTGGCGATCAGTGATCCAGAACACCATCAGTGACCACATTGTCTTGGCGGAGGTCTATGTTCTCTAATATTTATTACAGTATTTACATTTTATTCAACGTTAAGCTATTTTATTAACCCTAACCATTTTTAAATAATAAACTTTGCCATTTTGAAATCGTTGTTAACCCTAACATCATTTTAATTTAAGCTATTCTTCATGTAGCTAGCCTGAGATTTGGGCAGCGAGCCTGTCCCTTGTGGTATTTCCAGGGTTTTGTTAAGTTCCATAGGTTCACGGGGGAGTTGGGGGTCCAGGTCATCCCTTGTAATGTCCTCATCCGGCTCCAGCATGTCCCCGTTGTCCATACACACATTGTGCAAAAAAGCACAAGATGCAATGACCAGAGGAGCAAAGGCTGGTTTAACTTCTAAAGCCCAGAAGAGTGTTAACCGCCATCTAGTCTTCATCATTTCGAATGCTCTTTCAATTATGCTGCGCCCTCTTGAGTGGTAAGAATTGAAACGCCCCTGCACTTCCCCATTAACTGGCTCCTTGTAAGGTGTAATGAGACAGATGGGTGTGTCTAAGCAAGGATAGCCACCATCACCTAGGAGGTGTGCTCTGTAGAATGTGCTGTTTTTCATGACACACGTGTCATGCACTGATCCTTTGTAGTTCAAGTAGTCAAAGCGATGCTGCTGGGGGGGCTTAATACGAATGTGGCTGCCATCAATTGCTCCAACAACATTTTGGAAAGCTGGTGTTCCTTACAGCTGGGCAAACCCTTGGCTGACAGCTTGAAGCTGTGGGAAGGAGACAGCGCGTTTGAGGTTGAGCCAGATGTTATTCGCTACTCTGTGTACGATTCGGTGTACCGTGGCTTTCGGTGCACCGAACACAGTGGAGACAACCCAGTAGGATAGGCCGTGTGCCAGCCAGTAAACATAAATCAAAACTTCCAGCTCGTTGCCCCATCCATGGTCCTGATCCCTTTTCAGTATGCGCTGAAGAGCGTGCATTGCTCTCTGACTGAGTCAGAAATCCTGCCTCAGCTCACCCTCCTCACTAAACCACAGGCGCAGTATCGGCAATTCCTGGTTAACTGTACATTCACACCAAGAGCTACTAAAGCTGTAAAATCGCTGGAAGCCATTCACTTTCTATGGGCAAGAGCGACAAAAGCTACCAGCTGTAAAAGTTGGGCGAATTGGGCGATTTGAGCGACTAAAAAAAAAGCTAAAAAACGGTTAACTTTATGCAAATTAGCTATGACGCGTTTCAGCTGTAAAATCTAAACGCTGTGATGTTAATGGAATGTCAACAGGCACGTCATGAGCGATAGAGCGATTTGGGCGAACACAGACAATTTTAGCAGCTGCTTTTTGAGCTACAAAAGCGATTTTGTGGCTTTAGTAGCTGTTGGTGTGAACGTACAAGTAAGTCTGGTCAGTATGATGGATGGTCAGTCTCATTTTTTATTCATTCATTCATTCATTATGTTACTCATGTTCTAGTACTCATACATCATTTTATTTACTAGTGTCATATTTAAAAATAGGCTATTAGGCTTTGATACACAAAAAGTACAATAGTATAGGAAAGCCATGGTTTGGCCTCAAAATGCATGCTGAATCTAGGCTCATGAACCCATAACATCTCTCCGCTTGCAGTCTGTGTTTACATAGTGAGTGGTCCCATGATGCATTGCAATTTGCGATGTACCAACTCACCCTTATTGTGTGTTGTATGTGGATTAATGTCTACCCTCAGTTACATGTTTAAAAAAAGGAGAAGCTTATAGCGCCCCCAAGTGGAGACAATGTGGTAATACTACGTGGGTGCTCCGATAGTTTCGTAAAGAAGAACTGCATGCATTACTAGACTCTGCTATCATTCGCACACGAATATTATAACCTCTATAGACAACCAGGATCGTTCATGTGGCTGATTCAGGTTTTACGTGGGCCAGACTTTTGACTGTCTATGAATATCAATAACTAGCGATTGCATCTTGCATGTACCTAGCTGATGCTAACAGGCCCAACAATTGCCTGAACCCACTGCTGATTACGCTTTACGTCGTTGCTAACTGTAGGGTAACTCTATCTATACAGTGACACAAAACCCAGCATTAGGGTTACGCTGTACATATTGTAAGTACAAAGTCTTTAAGGTGAAGATTAACCTTAACACACACAATCTATGACCCGATCGCGCATCTGATGCAGGTAAGCCTAAACTTTTAAGATAACGTCATTTCTAAAATGTATCCAAACGTAACTCCGTCAAATAATGGCCTATTCAAAGTATCAGATATGAAATATTAGACCCATGAACAAGAGTGTGTTACTTCAGTCATAAAGATCATAGGCTATAATCTAAAGTGATACCAACGTAATTATTAGCCTTAACAAAAGGCATGCTACCCACTATTAAAGACATTACGGATTATCATACATACCATGGAATGATCCATTACCCCAAGAGCTACGTGTTGAAGCCATCTCCGTCTCCTTTCACGTTTTCGTCTTATTTCAGACAAATGTAAAAACAATCCAAAAGCCCAGACAATGGACACAACATCAGCTGTAGCCGGCATCTTCTTGTTGTCATTAGTTTGTTGTCACTCGGTTGTCAAAGCAACGCTTCGGTTGACATATAACAGCGATCGACAACTTTTTATGACGTATAATGCGAAGAAGGGGTATCTCATTTCTCAGGGGAATGTTTACACCCTTACCCATGCGCTTACCCCTCACCACTTCATTTTACAGGGCGAGGGGTAGGGGAAAGATAAGGGCTAGGGGAAGGGGTAAAAATGAGAATTGGGATTGGGCCTTAATGTTGCACCCAAAATGATGGCACTCACACCTGCTGTTTCCACCCCTCAGGGGTCCCAGCCTTGCACCCCTCCCCCTCCCAGCCTCTTTTTGGAGGAATTTGAAATCAACTAAGTATATATAATGAACAAAGCCCTTATTTATTGAATCACTGCTCTCATCCATTTATTTGGGTCTCCTGCAACCCCTTGGTTTGGTCTTTGGTATTTTTTGGCTTCAACAGTGCCTTCCAGGCAGCGCTGCCTTCAAGGCACTACTCCCCTCAGTTTAGGGTTAGGATCAGGGTTGGGGGGTTAGGGTTAGGCTGTGCTGCCTGGAAGGTGACGTTGGGGGCAAAAAACACCATTGGTTTCCACTTTGTTACACAAACTTTGAGAGGTGGTTATGGTAAACTGTATGGTAAAGTTTTGATTAGTGCTGTCAAATGATTAAAAAAAATATTCTGATCAATCACAACATTTTTCCATGATTAATCATTATTAATCACTTTTAATCGCAACTCATTTCCTCCAGTAAGAATTTGGATGCTAGGATAAGTTGAACCCTTATTTTGCCTTGGTAATGCTAAATAGCTGGCTTTGTTCTTCACAAATGGGGCAATTCACATTTATTCACTACTCCCCTCTATCTGAAAGTGAACATAATAAATGCCATGAAACTGGAACTGAGTTACTGAGTTAATTTTTTTAATCTGAGTAAAATTTTTTGGATTGATCTTGAGTTAAAGCATTCATTTTTAATTAATTAATTAGTTGTGATTTGTCTATCAAACTCAACTGGTATTTGTTCCTCCCCCCCTCCCCATTCATTCCTGTACTGTGGAGGCGTCGCTTCAGGGGCAATCTGAAGAAAGAGGACTCGACTTCAGAGTTGTGTATTTTCAAACTGCTCAACTGTTTTCGCAGAATCGTTTTATAAAACTCTTTGCTTAGTAAGAATAGTCTGCTTAGTCCTCTTTGCTTAGTAAGAATATAGCAAGCTTGCCTGGTGAAGCTAAATACATTCCCTGAGATGCTCAACTTTTTTTCTGAGCAGAGCAAATCCATTTACCAACTGCACTCACAGTCAAATACTGTATGTTTATGAGTTCAGTGTACTTAGTCCTATCATTAGCACTGCTGAATTTTGGTCTAATATCAACCTATTATCCAACGACATCATTGAGAAGTTCTTCTTCTGCTTTCACTGTTCCTGAACCTTCCTGATACCAGAGAAGTAATTGGTTCCAGAGTTTTGGGGAGTTCAGAAATTGAGTTGAATGGGATGGTGAAGATATTCATTTTGTTGTGAAGGGGATTTTCACAGAGGCCTGTTATATTACATGGATGGATCTGTGAATAGATAGATATCCTACTGCTGCTGTCTTATTGCAGTAGGTCCTCTCAAAGCGATGCTTAGGCTATATGAACCAACCACACAGTGGCAAGTACGCGTGACCTATTAGATCTCCTTTGCCATTGCTCCTCTCTCATGTTCCGGCATGGTCTCTGAGTCAGCTTCAGTGCAGCGTGCAGAGGAGCATAATCTGGGAAGGAGCTTGTCAGGGCTCATCCACGGACCTCCCCCCGGAAACTTCTCCCCTGGGCATCTGCAGCTGCATGATTCGAAGGATCAAGCTCCACTCCAAGCCTGAGAACCCCGGTAGTATCACTGATATTCAACTGTGTCACAAACCATCCCCTAAAACATGTTTGTTTTTTTTTTTTTTTTTTTTTTTGGCCTTCTTTGCTTTGTACTAGGAAAGAGAGACAATTTCTAAAACACCTTAGGGCATTTTTTTTACAACATCCTGTTCACCTCAAAGCCACAGAGGCATGAGTTATATTATTCACAGGGGTTACCAACCGATCCCCCCATTTTATTCTGACAGTAGCAATGCAGCACTACAATCAGCAGCATCAGTATTCTGTGGCGTTTTGGTGCTTTTCAGACTCAAAGCTAAAATCATGACGACCACTCTAAAATATTCAAAAAGAAACACATGAGCAGAGTGGCTATCTGATGTAAAAGAATTTTTTTTCTCTTTTATACTCATTGAAACAAATATTTTTTCTATTTAATCAAAGGAAGGAGTGGACTGAGCAATGCATGTATAAGACAGGCCTACACTTTGAAGTAGTCTATGCTCTGACTTCTATTTTCAGAAATTTTCTGACTAACTTTATTAGACAGAAAAAAAAAAAAAAATCTTTGGATGATATTTTCCCTAAACCAACACCATGTAAGACTTGTCATAGGAATTGTCACTGGGCAGGGTTGTCACTGCTCTTCAACACTTTCCCAGAAAGCTCTCCCGTGTGGTTTCTATAGCAACTTCAGAACCTTGAAGCCTCTCTTGTGGAGCTTGTGAAGCATGCTACAGTATATGTGAACCTAGCACTGGTCTCCCTTTAGCACTGTGTTGCTCTAAGACTAT
>JAODXP020005720.1:0-11054 GCA_027497455.2 Sardinella longiceps | reverse complement strand
TACTTCGTTCGTTACGTATTGCTAAGGTTAAGAGCCTCTCATTGTCCGTTCTCTACAGCACCTAGCTCGTCTAATCAGCTTCGCTTATTGGCCGGTAGACTCTCTATCGATGTAAACCCGCCCCAGAAGACCGTTCCCAGACCATGGATACGGATGAACATTCGTATTATGGGCGGGCTATGTCAGGCTAAGTGGCCCTACTTTCTTTAGAGGACATGTTAACATTCAGGGTTAAAGGGGGGGGGGGTTATTTCATGAATACAACAATTTGATGAAACAGGCCTGTGATCTTAGTCACCTTGGCTAAATGAGAAATTATTCTATTTTGGGAAGGCTCCACAGGCTGGATTAAGTTGCTCAACAGGCCGCATGTGGATCCCGGGTCTTAGTTTGCCCAGGTCTACTCTAGGTTGTATTCAGACATTTCGGTGTATTAATTTTATGTTATAGTCTGGTTTGTTGGTTAAAAATCTATACAGACAGTCACAAACTCAGAGCAGTGTTTAGTTCTTGTGTTCTCCTGTTAATAGTGAAGCAGGCATGGCTGCAAAGTGCACTGTGCAAAACCATTTCCTCTAGAAGGGGAAGTACTTATAAAGGAGAGGGTAATTAGTCACGCAAGGGTGGCAGTGCTTATGTGTCTGTTTATTTTTAGCAAGGCCGCACGGTGTCTATAACACAGTCTGTAACTCACACAGGCAAATAAGTCTGTCATTTTGTCTGACATTTTGATGGCATAAAACAATTTTAGTTCAGCTAGTTTAAGTTTTCACAGCGTATTAAAAGAATATTCCACCTCTTTATGAAAATTGGTTATTCACTCTCTTACGTGAAGTTACATATGTGGGTGAAAGCATTTTGGTCTCAGTGTATGCGTTTTCCCTCTCCAGCACCCCCAATTTTAGCTTTATTCTAGCTGTAGCTTAGCATAGGCACTGGAATGCAAAGTTTCCAGATAGCAACCCTTTGGCTACTTTACTTTCCAGTGCCTATGCTAAGCTAAAGGTAAAATTGGTGTTGCCATAATAGGACAGCACATGCACTGAGACCAAATTGCTTTTACCCACATATGTTACTCCAGGTAAGAGGGTGAATAACCAATTTTATAAAGAGGTGGAATATTCCTTTAAGTATTCTAGGGGTATTGGAATGTACAGTAAGATAAGATGAGGAATCAGACAGTTTCTTCTAGTAATTTTCAAAAAAAATGAAAGCAGTAGTGTAGCCTACTGACTCTCTCCCTGTGTGTGTGTGTGTGTGTGTGTGTGTGTGTGTGTGTGTGTGTGTGTGTGTGTGTACTTCACACAACAGAGAGTAGAAAAATATAGTAAAAGTAGTTCTTCAATAAAACATCATGATGTCTAAGCCACCCCCATATCAAATGAATAACATTCCACTTGTCTCCACGCATCTGAAACTGTTAGCATTAGCAGAGATTTCAGGACAAACATGCCAATCAGTCACTCAAATTGCAAAAATATCACTGCTATTGTCCGCCATTTTTGCTTTGAGTAACTAAATTGTGTTGCATGGTGGAATGCAGTCTCATTACAGGTTGGTTTCAATGTGAGTGGTTGAATTAGCAGGCAAGTGGCTTATCTGCATATGCCTTCTGAAGCATCTTTCCTATTGAACGGGTTTCAGATGGATGCTTGGAAATGGGCAGAGGCCAGCTTTAAGTATAAGTCCGGAGTAAGTTTAAGCATAGCCGTGCTGCACGAGCCTTCCAACAGCAATATATTTCGCATGAAATGAAAGAATTTCGAACAGCATAGACCCAACGTGAATGCGAAACACTTTACATTGAGTCAATGTAACCTCAGATATTACTTTCGGTTTCCAATAGTCAGGTCCCATTGATTCAGTGTAAAGTGCCTGTTCGCTTCTGCGTTCGCCTTCGGTCTATGCTGTACCAAATTATTTTGTTCCACTCGCTAAGTAGCGCATTGAGCAAGCTCTTTCAACAGGGCTATGCTTGAATTCACTCCTGTACATTCCTTTAACTACTTCATCTGACGACAGTGAGTTTATTCTAGGCCAGGAAGTTGTGACATATACTGAATGACTGACAGCCAGACATCAAAGTGGGTGCAGTGAAAGGGAAGGTGTAGACACTTCCTCATATACTTCCTGAAATATGTCGCTACTGTATGTCATTCCTAAACTGAGCAGAATCAGTGATACACCGTGTTTCACTTAAACTGAGCATTCAATAGAGGACTACAATGAGAGCTGTCTTACTACTTTGTGAGTATGTTATGTGTTGGTTTGTGTGTGTGAAATTATCTTTTAGTGATCTTTCAGCTGAAGCATGTAACTTAACTGTAGTTGTTATGTTTATGCATTATTCACTGTACAAAGATAAGAAGGGTAAGTTATGTAGACCTTTAGAAGTTGATAATATTGTAATAACTTCTAGTAATGTTATTATTTAACTGTTTTCTTATGTATATAATTGCTTTATTGGATGACTATTGCATTATTGGTTGAATAAATAGCAAAACAAAATGTAGCCTGTGTAAAACTATAAATTGTCACACATTTTGTATAAGTGTTATATAAGTGATAGTCATTATGCTGATATCTTAAAATATTATCCAACTTTAATTATTTTATTGACAAAAATATTTTTGTACTTTGGATCATTTAATAATGTTTGGATTATTGTACTGACATAACATACCAACATATTGCATAAATCAAACTGTGAGAGCAGACAATAAAACGACTGTAAAACTATCACAAATGTAAAAAAAAAAAAAAAAAAAAAACAAGTTTTCATTTTCAATATCATGCGCTTTCTGGTTGTTTTTGTCACATAAAGTAAAATTAGTGCTGTCAAACGATTAAAAAAATTAATCTGATTAATCACAAAATTTTGCAATGATTAATCGTGATTAATCACTTTTAATCACAACTCATTTCCTCCAGTAAGAACTTGGATGCTAGGGTATGTTGGATCCTTATTTTGCCCTGTAAAGGCCCTGATAGTAAATACTTGGCTTTGTTCTTCTTAAATGGGGCAACTCACACCTGTCCTCTACCCCCAAGGATTCCCCAAACATGTTGTTGGACAGTCAGGAGCTAGGCCATAATCTTTGTATAGTTTGAATTGATTGCCGAGCCCTTTTCTATCTGAAATTGAACATAATTCATGCCAATAAAGTGGAACCATATCCATCAGGATTAATCTGAGTCAAATTTTTTAATCCGACTTAAATTTTTTGGATTAATCACGTGATTAATCAGTTAATTTTGCCAGCACTAAGTAAAATACAACTAAAATACAAGTAAAATTCAACAGTTTGACTGTTGGTGATGGTGGTGGGACTGATGGTGCATTTACATCTCTACTTACATTTATTGTAATAAATAAATGACAATAGGTGAAGAAGTACATTAGAGTTTTACAAATATTATCAGATGTTATCACAGGCTGCCAGAAGTACAGTATGTCTGTTGGGCCGCCATTGGCCCCCGGCCCGCACTTTGAGAAGCTATGTATTACTGTAACGCATCACAAGGCTAAGTGAAGTGGTGGAAACTGGAAATTGGAAACTATAGCATTTTCACTTGAAAAGAGAGTAGGCTGTCAATCATTTTCTGTCAAAGGAATTCATGCAGTCACCACTTCCTTGTCTGTGTCCTAAAAGTCACCCACGATTGCATGTGATGATGTTGATCATCAACTTCTACAGCTCATACAGCTTGCTAAACATTCACCCATGAGGTTAGAGGGTATGAGATGGAGTAATACTTTGTCTTTAAAAATAGGTTTTATAAATGACCCTTTCAAGAACATAGGCTACATTACAGTAAACCCTGACTGCTTAGTCATTTGAACCCAATTAATAAAATGTCATCCAATGTGCTGAGTCTGTGATTACAATTGGTAGAAAAAAAGAAAAAGAAAATTTGCTACATTAAATTTGCTCATTTTCCTATGCCACATTCACATTTATTCAACAACATATTAACAGAGAACAGTACTCATTTACTATACTAACAGATGTATTCAAAGTGAATGTGCAATGTGTAAATTGGAGTGGGACCTTGTTTCCCATAACAGCCAGGACTGCCTGCACAAATAGGAAGATTAACAAAACCACTCTGACAAGCACAGCTTGTTAGCAAACTTTGTTATCTCCCAAAACACGAACCAAAACTACCCAAAACACGAACACTTGGCCTTCCTGTCAAGTGGACTGCAAGACAGACAGTCTACTCTATATTGTATTGTTGCAGTCTGGGTGTGAAAAAAGGTAATTGATAGGCTACATGTAAGAATTACAACAACAAAAAAAAAAAATTGTAACCAAATTCTAAACATTCTCATTTAAGACTGAAAAGCAGTTTGGAAAAGTAGCGTGCTTCCCCTTAGCATATGTGAGTGGTGTAGTGTGTGATGTAGGAGCCCTAACTGCTAAACAGGAAATACTGATAAATAAAGATGCAGAGATAAGAGAGACTGCCAGCTGTGCTTGACCACTGCTGCTCTTCAACAAACCTCAATATGTTGCAGCCATTATTATTGCAAATAGTCCTGACTATGTATATCCACCAATTATTGTAAACAGCAAAAGACACAAAGACAAAAGAAGCTCAATTAAACTCTCAAGATCTTGTGAGAAATTCTTTCATCAAATCTCTATGGAAAATTCAATATGGGTAACAGTACAAGAAGGATCAGCAGCTATATAAAGTGAATGTGGCAGAAAACATTAATGTATTTGACAAGTGCTAAATAGCAACAACAAAGTATGGTTAACCACTGTCTTCTCTTATAACAGCCCTGTACTGCCTCATGTGCCAAGGAGGCCTAGCAGGTAAGACGTTCATTATTTTGTCTACAGCATAAGACTGGATTGGGGCAAAATGCAGACAAACTGCAATACACACCAAAGCACACAAATGTACTTTCTGAAGAATGGAGGCCGCACACAAGAGCTTGATAATATGAAAAACAGTATTAAACAAAACAAATGCCGAAAAGAAAACAGAACAAAAGTGGGGTAACAAACGTTTCGGGACTAGCCCATCATCAGTGTTCCCAGATGATTTATTTGGAAGTTACGCACCAAGCAAGACAACACCATAAGACAAAGGCGCAGACACCACTCTCCCCTTCTACACTTTCTGTACCTGACTCATTGAAGTAGTGCCATTTACAGCATATTTTATTTATGATGAAATAAACATCATTATTATTTGATGGTTGTCTTTTAACAGAAGGACCGATGGCTGTGGCTGCTTTGACTCGGCACCCAAACTGGCCACAGGTTTTCACTGGCGAGAATATCACCCTCACATGTCAAGTACTATATGGACAGTCAGAGGACTGGTGGTATAGATGGTTTCATAGTGGCAATGATTTGGAATTACCTTTTGAAATGCAGAAAGTTACATTTTCATCTTTAGGGATCAAAGACAGTGGCATTTACAAATGCATTGGTTTTCATAAACAAAGACGTCAGTTCGAAGCTGAAAGTGAAATGTACAACATGTCTGTATTAGGTGAGTTCTCTAAGCTTATTCCATATAGTATGACCTTATAGTCCCAACTTATTGTCTAGACCCTACACCCTTGTGGCAGCAAAGAGATTTGTTTTGCCACATATGTCTGGCAACTAGCCTCTTACTGTAGTAGGTCTTGTGATTGTCAGACATTGTGGGTGGTCACCAATTCAATTCAATTCAATTCATTTTTATTTGTAGAGCGCTCAAATACAGTGCATTTGTCTCGCGGCGCTTTACAGACAGTACGGGAAGCATCCATGAGAAACAGGGGCAAGGAAAAACTCCTTACACTTTGCTAGTAATTCATTACTAGGAAGAAACCTTGGGCAGATCCACGCCTCATGGACTCAGCCTACCTGCCTGAGGCGTAATAAAGTATCCGTAATTCCAATCACAACTTTCTTTATGTTTAGAGAGTCGTTTGGCGTGCTTAGCAAAGAATAGCGGTCTTTTGAATTGCTGTTTACATTTTGTTCATTCTCCTGATTGTTCCTAGCGGTATCCTATTGCGTGTAGAGGCAAGTAACAGCTGGTTCCACCTCAGATTTAGTTTGGTCTATTTATCATTGTCAGATATTTAATGTTAAATAGTATGGCTAGCAATTCCCCATGTATTTGCAACCTGTTTATCGTCTCTAGCTGTATTAATTGTAGTAGTTATATTTTACATTACAATGCTCCACACAAATAGAAAATGAAAAATCTGAAAACCCTGATGAAAACACTGTTAGGCTACTTTATAGACCAGTCTTAAGAATGAGACTAAAATGACCCAATGTTGTCATCTTCACTGAGTTCGTATTAAATTTTTCTTACCATAGTATATTTTATTAAGTGACTTTTATGATGTCAAAACATATTCACTGTTTTTTTTTTCAATCTAGATCTTCCCAATGTGACACTAACAGTAGTGTTCCCTACACCTCCATTCTCCTCTGGAGACAAAGTCACGTTGAGATGTGACATAACAGCACAGGAGGAAGGCTGGATTTATCACTGGAAGCGGGACTTGATTCTGCTAACTGGCAAAACAAGTAAAAGCATTACAGTGACTGTGCCTGATGAGAATGGTCAGTACAGTTGCTGTATAAGCAGAAATGGTTCAAATCTGAAGTCCAATAGTGACAATATTGATATTTTTGCTGGTGAGTATTTGTGGTGCACACTGTTAGATTTTTTCACATAGTTTGTGATTCATTTTGAATCTACAGTACATATTTGCTAACCTCACTCACGTCAGATGATTCTTAGCAAGGCAACTCCATCTGAATTTCCTCCGCAAGAGATTTGTTTCAGTCTAGACGTCATCAAAAAATCTTGCATATAATTGGACAGAATTGGACAGCACTTGTCTGTCATCTTACTTCAACCACTTACATTGAAACCTACCCATTGCATCCCGTGATCCAACGCAATTTCAAGTTTTTCAACTGTGCCAAACAAATGTAAATGCTAGTATCTGTGGCATAATTGCCACAATAATCGATTTAACTTGCATAATATAGATGTCTCTTTCATATATTGCGGTTAGTTAGCCTGGGAGTTCCCATGCTCCTTTGCGCGCTTATTTCATTTCACTCTGCAAAGCAGCATGGTGACCATGGCCGTTTTTCTCGCTTACTTTCGGTATCCAATCACAGAACAAAAAGGGACTAATACGGCCCTCGATTGCATTTTACGCCACATGGTGGCTCTGGTATTGGCTCTGAGCTATGTACAGACGCTATGATAGACATTCGTAGCGCCCAATAAACGGCTCTGGACAATCGTTAACGATGCCTCCGCTACGAGAGATGCAATAGGTAGGTCTCCAGACTAAATATCACTCGTGATTTTTAGTTTGGCATTCGCCAGGCTAGCGGTTAGTAGCGTTTTGTAAGTTTTCAAGAGATAAGCTATGTCAGAAATCCCGCCCGGCGGGTTGGTACGATTTCCTGGTTGGTCCATCCGTTCAATATCAGTCCTGTAATGATTTGATTTGATAAAAGACATGATACAGCTCATAGAATGCACCATCTCTTTCAACAAGAAAGTCAGGATAACACAAAAAAGCCCTTAGGCTTATTTCCATTGTGGTCCCACAAACAAGCAAGAGAGACAGATGGCAACAGATCTTGGTCAGTCAAGAATGGTGGTGTGACCCCCCCCCCCCCCCCAACAAAAGAAATAAAAACAATAAATAGGTCAAATATACTCCATGAATAAATAATACATATTTGTAAACAGCAGAAGAATCCTGTCAATAATAGGTACTAAGCCCTAGTCTTATCCCTCAACCATTTTCTGATTGTACATTTAAAACTCTCCAGATTTCTTATTCCCTTTCAGTGGATGCAATCTCAGATGCTTGAGCTCAAGTGGGCGCTGCATCTGATGTGAGTGAGGTTACGTATTTGCCATCATTCTGTGAAAAGCTCTGTATCTTTATTTTACACTAAATCATTCTTTTGACAAGCCACTTAAAAAAATTGGTATTTTTTTTTTTCCAATTTAAACAATCCACATGTTCATCTGTCAAATATGGAAGATACTGTACGTTATAATACCATCCTTTACTGCTGCCTTCAACAGGCTGACATTATTAAAAAGTCATTTAAAGGTCTATTTCATTTTACTAATGTCCTATTTCCAATTTCACAGAATGGACACATGACCAAAATGCTTTGCGATTGTGCTTGGCCGTACTTCTGGTCCTTGTAGGACTTATTTATGTGATTTTTAAAAATAGAGGTAAGAACTATTTTTTTGTTTGTTTGTTTGCTTTGAGTTTGTTTTTGTCTTTGTTTTTTAAGGATTTTCTTTTTAGACTGAAATGTGTAAGAATAACTGTTTCAATGTCTCCTCCTGTTTCAATGTCTCTGAGACAATAACAATGTCACATGCAGTTGGTGTTCTTGGAGCCATTTTAATATGTAGAACACACGATGTTGTTTTTACCCATAGGCATTCTTCTGCCTCCTATCCATACTCTGTTAGCTGTAGAAACTGTGGGTTTGCTACATGGTCTTGATCCCAGATATACACATGCAATGTGTTGAGGGCAGCTTTTGAGCTTCCAGCTGTCAATTGGTTTGGCTTGCTGCAATGTTACAAGATAACGATTGCCCATCCATATTGTTGCATGCTCAGTAACATTGTCATAAAATGCTGTTTTATGATGTTTCTATACTAATGCTGAGTTATCTAGGCATATAATTTTGTTTGTTAGGCTCCATTGCAAGCATTTAGAAAATGGTGTGTAACATTTACAATGTCATTATGCTTTGACTTATGTAAGAAATCTGCCCACATTTTTTGCTTGTTAGCTCCCAGGGCAGGCTTGCTGCAACAACAATTCCCTGATTTTCTGATTATTTGACAATTGTGGCACAAATGTAACATACAGTATTCTACAGTTTGTGAATGAGTGGACAAGAGAAGTTGAGCTATAGCGAGATTTACAAACCTCATAAAAAAATATTTTCACAAACATTGACCCTAAAAAATTTTCACAAACAAAAAATATTTTCACAAACATTGACCATGAAATAAATAACATTTTGCATTTTGTTTTCCTCTCTAGGACATTTCAAATGGCCATGGTAAGTGGTTTTAAACAAGCTATTTTGTTGATGTGCAATTCAGCCAGGGCCGGTTCTAGGCATAGACAAACGAGGCGGTTGCCTAGGGCACCAGATATCAGGGGGGCATCACAATACATTTATTAAATTTTTTCTTCAGTTTTTCTCTTATAGTTTTAGAAAAGGGGGGCAAAACTCAAATCTGGCCTAGGGCATCAAAAAGGCCAGAACCGGCACTGAATTCAGCATTTGTGTATATCTACCTCCGCCAAGGAGGTTATGTTTTCGGTCACGTACGTTTGTCTGTCTGTCTGTCTGTCTGTCTGTTTGTTTGTTTGTCAGCAGGGAAAGTACTGCAGGGATTTGGATTAAATTTTCAGACAATGTGTAGCCTATATTGGGACAAGCAAGAACTGATTAGATTTTGGTGGCGCGATCGGTGATTCAGAACATGAAATGGAATTTATAGTGTCTGACAATTGGTAAAACAACAAAAAAACAACAACAACAACAACAACAAAACCACTTCAGTTCTCAAGCAATGAATTCGATAGAGCAGTGTTTTTCAAAATGGGCACCATGAGGGGGCGCCAGAGGGGCCATAACAAGTTGAAGAAAAGTTTTGGGAACCACTGTGATGGAGAATACTGCAAAACCCAACACGGTCTCACACCCAAACCAATGTATCAACAGAACAGATATTTGGTTTCAGGGAATATGTAAATTGGGACTTGCAGGTCTCACACAACTTCAAAAGCGTTTCTTTTTTAAGTCCCAATTTTATTTGAAAATTGAAATAGGCACTGTACTGTCAAATACATTTCTTGTTGTTCACTTGTCATGCTACAGAAAACAGTTGACAAATCTGAGTCCACTCTTTAAAAAAAACTGTGTAAAATGTCAAATTATTTAATTGACTTCTGAAGGTGAATTTTGTCTCCCTCCAGTGACAATAAAGGCAAAGGCACTGACCAGGACCAGGCTCAGTTTGAAGAAGGTGGGGCCAGTACACTAGAGGAACTTTTAAGTGTCCTTTTAAGACGTGTGGTACTGCTGTTTCTGAAAGCTCAATTGTGTTTTTTGCCCCCAATGGCACCTTCAGGGAGCACAGCCTAAAAGGCACTACCCTTACCCTATTCCTAACCCTATAACCCCCCTTAACCCTCATCCCAACCCTAAACTGAGTGGAGTAGTGTCTTGAAGGCAGCTCTGCCTGGAAGGCACCGTTGAGGGCAAAAAATACCAAAGACCTTTCTGCTCTGAATGCACAAAGGATACGCTAATAGCCTAATAGGCCACATTTGTTGTATATTTATTTCCATATACTGTAGTAAATCACAAGATTACATGCATGTGCTATCATGCACGCAGATTGAAAATGGCAGTTTTATTATAATAGTTATCGTTTTAAAAAAATGTTTAATGTAATTTTAAATGTTTTATGCTTCAGAAGGTCATCACACCTATGAATCCATAGCTATTACAGAACCAATCCCACCAGGTATACACATCATCATCAACATTATCATTATACCATTATCATCAAGGTCTGACTCTTCAATGATTTATTTAATTGGATTCTTTTTCAATTTCAGATGCATGTGTACCTGGACCTAAGACGGTGTATACTCTGTTGAAACCTGGCAATGAAACAAGTAAGATCTATAGCAAACCATCTGCATATGTGGGGATTGCTACAGCTTAATAACTGTGTCTATGTTTTCCATAATGAGACAAGTTATTACAATACATCTAGTTCAAATGCATAGGTCTTACGGTAAACTTCTGCTTGTGCCAGTGCCCTCACACATTTAGTGGCGTCAACCAGGGTGTCAGGATTTGGCCTCTTAGCTTTGCCAATTAGCATTGCACTTCCTCGTCGCCATTTTCCAGAAATGACATCATATCCGACTCCATTTGACATATGCTGATTGGTTAATGCTACACTTTCAGCTCATGTGAACGAGCCATGGAGGT